>JAJOOO010004765.1:0-19804 GCA_029582685.1 Solanum piurae | reverse complement strand
TCAGATAATCCCTTCGTATCCCCCTAAAAAACCTAAAGTAATTCAAAATAGAATGTTTAAAATGAGTCTTAATCAAGTTAGGACTGAGTTGTCGGGCCTTGTCACGGCCACTACCACGACCCGTCAAGGGATTCACGGACCGTGAAGCCCTCCATGGTCATGCCTTGGAGCTTCCCCAGAGTAGGTCTTCAAACTTGGTCACTGGAAAATGTACCACGAGAGACACCACGGTCCGTAGTGAATACCACCGCCCGTGAAGTCACTCGTGGTCTTCACTTTGGTTTCAACCTTCTTTCAACTTTTTCTTGCTTTTATATTGGTTCAGCTTCACGGTAGGTACCACGGTTCGTGGTAATAACAACGGCCCGTATGACCCTCCGTGATCTTCACTTTTGATTCTTGCTCTTCATCTTCTCAAGGCCCAGTTCTGGCCCACTTTCACGAGCTCAACCACAGACCGTAACGAAGTTAACGATTCGTGAAGTTGGCCGTGAACTTCACTTGGGCCAACATCAGTTCTGCTTCTTTTTCTGTACAACCCAGATTCTGCCTACACATTTAACAAACCCATCAAATAATCCCAAAATATCACTTAATTCCAGTATTAGTTCATAGTTATTAAGCATCAAATGTGCCACGATTTCGCGGCACATCAATTGTTAATTCAAGTTTGACTTTAAGAATTTGATTATAGCTTTGTGTCATGTTCTTAAACATTATTTATTACATCTTCAATTTGAAATCTCTACTATTCAATATAGATATCTTGTTAGCCTACAAACTTCTACAAAATTAAATAAATTTTGACATTGTTTTTTTTTCGTCAATCGATCACATATTTTATTAAAATCTCTCGAACTTACAAAGTTATCATAACAAGTTTGTAACTCCCAAACCCCCAATGATCACATGGAATTAAGGTCTTCGGGGAGCCAAAAAGTCCAAAAAAAAAGTATGCATTGTCTCCATTTGAGTTATTAAATATTTTAAAAAACGAGACGATTTATTTTTATATTGAAACTTTATGTCATGGAATATTTCAGCCTGTATATGTTAGTACAACTCAAGTAGCGGATTTGGGATTGTCTTTAAGGAGTGTCAATGGTTATAGTTGATGAGAATATATTTCACAGTAAATTAGTTAGTTAGAATTAGCTACAGTAGAGTTAGTTATTGTCGAGAAGTTAGTTAAGTTGTTACTTGAAGTTAGTTAGAGATTCATTATTATTTCTTTCTTATTACTTTTCCTCTCTTACTTTGTATATATACTTCATCTTGTAAACGATTTAGTGATTAATTCAATTCAATACAAATAGTGCAATGCACACAATTCTTCTCTCCACGAACGGTTGATTGTTGATTTCTTCTTTGCTGCATTCAATCCTCCATTAATGGAGGAAAGCAGTCTCGAGCAGAGCTTATGCTCTTAGTTTTGTCAGTAGTAAATAATATAATTATGAGGCTAATAGGGCTATAACACACAACCTCAAGGAAGTTTTCTAACGCCTTAACCACTTGACTAAACCTTTAACTTGTGTCAAGAGGGGTTAATACTTATATATATATATATATATTTATTTAACTAAAATTTAACCTCAATATAATTTTCTTACTGACGATACTAGAGGATGAAAATAAAATATCAAGTGAAAGTTTACTTGTAAAAGGCCAACCAAGCCCATTATAAGACTCCCAAATCTCTTATGCATATTCACTCTCTATACAACTCTTCTATCCATTCTGTATCTGTAATCTTATCTCACTTGCATGCTCACAAATTGCGGTTTGATCACCTTGTGATTTCAAAGTAACTTATTTCTGGTCATCCATACATAATAGATTATTGTTACCAGGATTGCTTATAGGGATGCCCGGCTTATTTCATTAATATCCACTATGAATTGTGTTGAGCATAGAGTAGTTGCTAGTCATTTATATCAGTTAGTTACAAATTAATAGTAAAAGTCCAATAGTTAGTTAGTTAGTTACAGATTAACTATGGTCAGGTTAACATTAACTATACTAGTTAGTTTACAGTTGTTAGTAGATAAGTCACACTATATATGTTGGTACTGATTCATTGTATATGGACTTGATCTAATAATACATACAAAATATAGTTTCTCTGTTCTAAGCTGCCATAGCTGCTCTTAATTCATCATGGTATCAGAGCACGAGGGAGTCCTTTGAAGATCGATTTCTCTTAGATCTTTCGATTTCTCTTAGATCTTTCTGCTTTCAGTATAGCTTGTAGCTCTTTAGAGAAGTTGTTGCATTGTCCATAAAGCAATTCAGATCATTTTTTTTACTTCAATAGCAGCTTCATCAATGGCACCTGAGATTTCTACCAGTTTGGAGCAAGGAGAAGTGCTTGTGATTGATGCACATCATCCACTGTATCTTCAAGCGTGTGATACTCCAGGTAGCTCCTTAGTTTCTATTCAGCTTACGAGATCTGAAAATTACTCTTTATGGAGTAGATCTTTTGAAAATTGGATTGCTAGGTAAAGGTAAATTAGGCTTTGTTGATGGAAAATGTCTCAAAAGTATGTACCCTGCATCTCTGCATGACCTATGGAAGAAATGTAATGCTATAGTGCTCTCCTGGATCATGATCTCTGTTAGTAGGGAATTACTCAGTGGTATAGTGTATGCAAGCAGTACTCTACAAGTTTGGAATGATCTAAAGGAAAGATTTGACAAAGTTGATGGTTCTAGGATTTTTTATCTACACAAGGAAATTGTGACTCTAAGTCAAGGTGTTTCTTCAGTTTCTAGCTATTTTTCTAGACTCAAAGAGCTATGGATGGAATTTGACTCTCCCATGCCTTGTCCTGGTTGTGCATGTGAAGTGTCAAAGACGTACGCTGTTCACTTTGAATATCAGAGATTGATGCAATTTCTTTTAGGGTTGAATGAATCCTTTAATCAGTGTAGAAGTCAGATAATGATGATGGATCCTACACCTAGTGTGAACAAGGCATACTCCTTAGTAATGGCTGAGGAGTGTCAGAGGATCCTTGGTAAAGCCAATATAGCTGGAAGTGAAGTCTCCTCTAATACTATGATCTCTAATTCAGGTCAGTTTAGTGATGCCATGGCATTTTTTAGTACTAACAAGGGGTATCCTACCAGTTCAGGCTCAGGATCTACTTCAATTTCTAACTACAAATCTCAGAAACCTTATAATAATAGTAACTTGTATTGTGACTATTGTAACCGGAAATGGCATACTAGAGCTATATGCTTTAGACTTCATGGTTATCCTGCTAACTGGAGAGGTAAGAGAAGAACCAGTCCTGGCCCTACCACTGCAGCCAACCTTGCCAGAGTCAACTCCACTAATGGTAGCCTCATGGAGTACACAAACTTCACTGGTCAAGGTAGCTCTTCTGGTAACAGTTCCAGCAGAACTCAGCTAAACCAAATATCTTCACCACCAGGTTTTATTGCCTTCAATAAAAATTCTTCTCATGCTCTTATGACTAATCTGCAGCCTCCTCAGTATCAGTGTCCTCAGTATCAGTATCCTCAGCAATGGCAGTACCTGTATCCACAGGCTCCTCATCAATACCTGCAGACGCCTCATCTTCCAGCTCCTGCAAATGAAAAACTTACTAGTGATTGTACTATGAGAACATTAGGTATGTTAAGTTGTTCTCACTACGCTGTCGATGATAAATGGATAGTAGATTCAGGTGCTTCCAAACATATGGTAAACAATGTGCATCTGCTAACCAAGTCCACCAATATCTGTGATTCCTCAGAAGGAAAAGTTCACTTGCCTAATGGTAGCCTAGCTCAGGTTAATCACATTGGTTCGTCTCAGATCCTTGGAGGGATTGAGATTACAAATGTGCTGCATATTCCTAAGTTCAAATACAACCTGCTTTCAGTATCAAAGTTAACTAAGGAGTTGAATTGCTGTGTTATTTTCTATCCTGATTTCTGCTTGTTTCAGGACCTCTCCAATGGGAAGGTAAGAGGGATTGGCAAGTTGGAGAATGATCTGTATGTGCTTCATGTTGATTGTCAATTGAAGTCACAAGGAGCTCCACTTACCTCTACAGCTAATGCAGTTTCTGTTTCTAAACATTGTACTCCAATTATCTCTGATAAGAGTAGCTTGTCCCTTTGGCATAGAAGACTAGGACATGTATCTTTTTCTACACTTAGAAAGTTGAATTGTTTCAAAGCCTTAGCTCCTACTGCTGATGAACTGTGTACTGTTTGTCCACTGGCAAAACAATCCAGACTTCCTTTTACTTTGAGTAATACTACAACTACTACTTGTTTTCATACTCTTCATGTTGATGTTTGGGGTCCTTATAGAGTACCTACTCATGCCGGAAAAAGATATTTTCTAACCTTAGTGGATGATTTTTCAAGATATACCTGGCTGTTCTTATTGAATTCCAAATCTGAGGTTATTGTAGCACTTCATAATTTTTTTGCTCAGATAAAAAATGTCTTTTCTGCAACTATTAAAGTATTAAGGACAGATAATGGTTGTGAGTTCTTTAACTCCCAAGTGGTTGCTTTACTTCAGTCTTTAGGTGTGCTTCATCAGAGCTCTTGCATTTACACTCCACAACAAAACGGAGTGGTCGAAAGAAAGCATTGACATATTCTAGATACAGCCAGAGCCTTGAGATTTCAAGCTAGCCTGCCCTTAAGGTTTTGGGGGGAATGTGTTTTGACCAGTGTGCATCTCATCAACAGGATTCCATCCTCCATACTCAAAGGGAAGACTCATTATGCATTGTTGTTTAAGTCCTTTCTACCACTTGCACATTTAAGAGTATTTGGTTGTCTGACATTTGCTACTGAAGTTAGAAAAGTTGATAAGTTTGCTTCCAGAGCAGTTCCCACTGTCTTTCTTGGTTATTCCAGTTTGCAGAAAGGTTACAGGTTGTTCACCTTGCACACCAAGGAATTCATAGTTAGTAGGGATGTTGTGTTTAAGGAAGACAATTTCCCTTTTCAGGACATGAGTTCATCTGTTCCCACTTTATTTCCAGTTCTACAACCCACGGCAGTCAGTGAGACCTCTCCTCCTCTAGTTGTTCCTTTGCATGATATTCCTCTACCTGAGACTGTTTGTCCTTCTTCTTCTGCTCTTTCTCTTTTGTCTTCTTCTTCTCTCCCTGTGAGAAGATCATCTAGACCAACCAGACCTCCCCTTTGGATGCATGTTTTTCACATCAATCAACCCAAGTCTGGGTGTTTATATCCAATGTCCAATCATGTTAGTTATGATCACTTGTTTTCGAGTTATGGTACAGCTCTGGCCACCAACTCCAGTATTTCTGAGCCTACTTTCTTTGCTGAAGCTGCTTCTCACCCTCAATGGGTTGAAGCTATGAAATCAGAAATAGCTGCTCTTGAAACTAACAACACTTGGACCCTTATTGACCTGCCTCCAGGCAAACATCCCATTGGGTGTAAATGGGTGTTTAAGGTCAAATATTTGGCCTCAGGGGCTGTTGAAAGGTACAAAGCGAGGCTGGTTGCTAAAGGTTTTAGTCAAACAGAAGGTATAGATTATTCTGAAACATTCTCTCATGTTGCCAAAATGGTGACTATTAGATCAGTGTTAGTTGTTGCTGCTGCCAAGCATTGGTCTGTGGTTCAAATGGATGTACACAATGCTTTTTTACAAGGTGATCTTCCTGAAGATGTATACATGGTGGTTCCTCTTGGCTTTTGCAGACAGGAAGGGTCTGGTAAGGTCTGCAAGCTCCTTAAGTCTTTATATGGTCTAAAACAAGCACCAAGACAGTGGAATCTTAAACTGACTGAGGCATTGATTCAATTGGGCTTTGTTCAAAGTCATTATGACTATTCTATTTTTACTAGCAGAGTAGGTAAATAGTTGATAGTAGTGCTTGTTTATATAGGTGACTTATTGATAACAAGAAGCTGCAATGACTTAATTGCTCATACTAGAAACGACTTAAAACTAAAGTTTAAGATGAAAGATTTGGGGGAGCTAAAGTTCTTCCTTGGTATTGAGTTTTCCAGGTCCAAGGAAGGGTATGTAATGAACCAGCGCAAGTATGCATTGGAGTTGATTTCTGAGATGGGTTTAAGTGGAGCCAAACCAGTATACACACCTTTAGATCCTAATTTGAGGTTAACATCCATTGAGTATGATTCACATGTCCAAGGATCAGAAGTTACAAACTCAGATAAGCCCTTAAACGATATTGGGAAGTATCAAAGATTAGTTGGGAGATTACTATACTTAACCATGACCAGAATAGATATTTCATTTGCAGTTCAGACATTAAGCCAGTTCATGCATGCTCCCAAAGAGTCTCATATGGAAGCTGCCCTAAGAGTGGTGAGATACATCAAATCAGCTCCTGGTCTAGGTTTGTTTATGCCCTCTCAGAGTACAGATAAGTTGACTACCTATTGTGATTCTGACTAGGGGACTTGTGTACAAACAAGAAAGTCTGTAACTGGGTACTTAGTCAAATTTGGAGATGCTATAGTCTCTTGGAAATCAAAGAAGCAAGAAACAATAGCTAGAAGTTCTGCTGAAGCTGAGTTCAGGAGTATGGCTTCAGCAGTTGCAGAAGTAACCTGGCTTATTGGACTATATAAAGAGCTCGGAGTAGACATCAGACAACCAGTGAATCTATTCTGTGATAGTAAAGCTGCAATACAAATTGTAGCCAACTCTATTTTTCATGAAAGAACCAAACATTTTGATATTGACTGCCATTTTGTGAGAGAAAAGATAGTTCAAGGTATGATCAAGACCCATCATGTATCTACCAAAGATCAACTGGCAGATTTACTCACAAAAGGATTGTGGAAAACTTCTCATTTGTATTTGATGACCAAGCTGAGTCTAAAAGATATATTTCAGCCATCAGCTTGAGGAAGGGTGTTGAGCATAGAGTAGCTGCTAGTCATTTATATCAGTTAGTTACAAATGAATAGTAAAAGTCCAATAGTTAGTTAGTTAGTTACAGATTAACTATGGTCAGGTTAACATTAACTATACTAGTTAGTTTACAGTTGTTAGTAGATAAGTCACACTATATATGTTGGTACTGATTCATTGTATATGGACTTGATCTAATAATACATACAGAATATAGTTTCTCTGTTCTAAACTGCCATAGCTGCTCTTAATTCATCAAATTGAGTAGTTTCTATTTGGTTTGAGCCAACCATTCTTCCAAATATAGATTTAGTAAGAAAACTAAACACAATTAATAAATAATAATATATAGAAATACTAACCTAACTTTGTTTCATGAATATATTACAACAAAACACAAAAATAAATGGAGCCAATAGCATTCCTTTCTTTTAAGGTTTAGGTCTTAGAAATTTTACTTACATTATTCATAAATATAATTTTATATTTAAACTTGTTAAGACTTTGATTGTAAGGCTTGCAAAATGAATATATGATGAGTTACGTAGATTTTATGTTTGACTCCTTTTTTTGTTATTTTTAATTCTAGTTTTTAAAATTTATAATTTTTTTAATTAAATATATATTTTAATTGGTTAAATAGCATAAACTCACTAGTTTAGGAGTAAATAATTACTTCCCTTCATGCGAGTTTTCAATATTACGAATCTTACCAGAATTTGGACTTCGAATACATATGTATCTGGCGCGTCCAGATAAATCTCGTATACATGGGGTTGAAATTAAGTGTAATTTGTTTTAGATACATTGTATCAAGGTGGATTCACATGTATCTGACTTTCTCCCTAGCCTCTCTCCTATCTCGATCGTCCTCTGTATGTATTTGTATTTCATATAGTATATGGAATGTATCTATATATGTATCAGATACATAGACTATCTCGCCTGCCTCCCTCTTATCTCGCTCGCCTCTCTCCTATCTCGCTCGCCTCTCTCCTATTTCAGTGTATCTGGTAGCAAAATACATGTATCTAAGTGTATCTGACTTAAAATTTGGTATAAAATTATTAATTGGTGAGAAAAATATAATTTTTTAAAACTACACGGAGAATTAGTAAATATGATAAAAATAAAATAAAATGGATCCTGATACTACCCAAGCCTACCCCCTTGCTCAAGCCTTACGGGTCGACAGACTTATGTGGGCTAAGTTAAAAGGCCTCATTTTTAGATGGGCTCTAAAAAATTTAGCTTATCTAGATGAGAGCTAGATCAGTACCAAGGCCATATTTTTGACTCTACTACTTTCTTTGTACATCCCTTAATAGTTCGGGCGATGCAACGTGGGTAGAATTGTCAATATGAACTGGTCAACCCCATTCGGGCTAACCTATACAGACTTTGAAATTTAAGGGGCTAGGCTGGGCTAGCCCATTTTTTTTTGTGGGCCAGAAAATGGTCGGCCCAGTCTACAAGTACGTGGGCTACGGGCTTTGTCGGGCCAACCCTCTTTTCTTAAAAGTATATTTTTATAGATTTTTAAATTAAAATATTATCATAAATATCAACAAGACAATATTGCATGGTGTTAGAGTTACTACTTGTTAATCAAATACACAAATAAAATTATCTTTATAATATTTATTAAGTTTGATTTCAAGTAAAAGCATAAATAGCTAAATAGAAATATTAACCTAATTGTTTTCCAATGATTATAAAAAAAACACAAAAACTATGACAATATTCCATAGGCTATGACATATATAGTGAATCCCTGGAAATTTTTATTTTATGTATTTCATATTTATAACCATAATTTGTATTTAAATTGTAATATTTTAAACTTTAAACAGATTTTGAGTTTAGATTCTTGTTATTTTTAATACTCTATTTTATTTTTATTTTTTAATTAATTTTTATTTGGCCCATGGGCCGGCCCTAGCCATATTTCTCAAGCCCCACAAATCGACAGACTTATTCAGGCCGGACTAAAAAGCTATTTTCTTAAATGAGCTCCAAAAATCGTAGCCCAACCCTATAAAGTCACGGGTTAGGCCAGGCCGGCCCAACGTGCCTAGCCCATATTGACGGCTCTAAACGTGGGCGGTGGTGTCATTACACTGTATATTTATATAGGTTAAATTTTATTTTATATTGGTATATATAGTATTTTGAACTCTCTTAAATTAAATCAATGAAAACGTATAGTACAATGACAAGGATAAGCTCAAAACTTACATGGAACCCAGGTTGAATCAAACGGATGATGGATCACTAGAGAGGAGCCAGCCAGATCCTGAATGGATCTGCTCTATTGACCTCATTAAACTCAATTTAGATTATTTGCTTGATGATCAGGATTAGTAAAAGTTTAATCATAAAATTGTTCAAGACGTGATCGACGCTAAATAAGGACTGACGACATAATAAATTAATGCACGCTCCAAATCACCAGATATTATATATATAGTAACATAGAAATTAGAATACACCTCATAATTACGTACAAGATGAATAGGAGAGAAAGAAAGACTTTTATTTGTAACGTGGAACTTTAAGGAGTAGATGCATGGAATATTAAAATTTGTAGAGTCAATAATGCATACGGAAAAAGAGGATCAAATCACATGTGAATTACCTAGAATATGGAAGGAGAAAAAAAGAACTCATCAAGTTCTAACTAACACCATTTAAGATCCGAACAAGAGTTGAAATCAAGAGTTCAACTTTTCACATGACATATTGTAGAACATTTTGATGCATTTGACATATCTTTAATGTAAATTATGTGTCAAATACGAAGTAAACAGATCGTTACATGCAATTAAGTGACCAGACGGGTGTGTAAATCTTGTTTACACCATATATCGTGTGCATGGAACTTAAACTCCGGTATAAATATGCCTTCACCTAGACATAGGTGTGTTAAAAAGCTATAAGCCTTTAATTAAGCAGCTATACAGTATGGGTAGGAGTTTTGTAGGCGCAGTATTGATCACCTTTCTAGTACTGTTGCAACATCCTATAGCTTGTGTAGCTACTAAACGAAAGTCAGTAACAATTTTAAGCATTGACGGAGGTGGTATTAGAGGCATTATTCCTGGCACTATTCTTGCATTCCTTGAATCTAAACTTCAGGTATATATACATACGTATTGTCAACAATTTTATATACTCATATATAATTGCATGCAATGATACTCGAGACTTTTTTTTGTCCAGAGGAGGAGCGAGCTAGGTGGGGGTTCATGGGTGAACCAGTAGCTTTTATGTAGATCCTATATATATATTAACTTGTGAACCCCTAAAAATTGATTGACAGTTCAATGGTAAGGAAGGGACCGTGAAAATGCTTTTCTTACTAGAGTTGTGAGTTTGAACCTCCTCTCTTTTATAAAAAAAGAAAAGGAAATTTAGAATTCAAACTCTTAATCCTGGCTTCGCCTCTGTTTTTGGCTATGTCGTTAGGAACTTGATGGACCGAATGCAAGAATTGCAGATTATTTTGATGTGGTAGCTGGTACAAGTACAGGTGGACTTGTAACCACAATGCTCACAGCTCCAAACAAGGATAATCGCCCTTTATATGCTGCAAAAGACATTAACAACTTCTACATGGAACACGGTCCTAAAATCTTTCCTCAGAGCAGGTAATTAGAATAATTGACAATCTTGTTAGTGTTTCTTAATTTGTATAAGTTCATTTGCTGGAGACTAAAAGGCGAATTCAGTATTTAAAATTGGTGGATTCAACTAAGCTTCAAGGTTCTCACTTATTTATGTTTCAGGATGAAAATTCAAAGTTCAGTTACATTAATTGTATCGATCAAGACTTTACTGATGACAGATTTTTATATATGTGTAATGTTGAAGCCGCAACAACTTCATGAAGAAGATGTTAAATTTATTTGGTGGACCGATGGCAAATACCTGAGATCGTTGGTTAGGTCGGAACTAGGCAATCTTACTATGAAGCAAACATTGACTCATACACTTATTCCAACTTTTGATATCAAACGCCTTCAACCCATCATTTTCACAACTACTGATGTATGTTCAGTACTATTAATTACTATGATTTACTCAATTCATGTCTACATATTAATATGTACACTGAACAGGCCAGAGCAAGTGTGTCTAAGAATGCACGGCTATCGGACGTTTCTCTTGGTACTTCAGCAGCACCCACTTATTTCCCTGTACATTATTTTGAGACTAAGGATGGTCAAGGCAAAATACGTACATTTGATCTTGTTGATGGAGGTGTAGCTGCAAATAATCCTGTGAGTATTCATTTGAATAAGAGCACACTGTTTGTTTTAATTTCCAAATTAAGAGTATTCAAGTACATCAAATTCTTTGTAAGAATTCAGATATTTGAACTACAATTAGTATTCTTTGAATATACTGGCAGACTCTACTGGCAATTACTCACATTTCAAGAGAAATCATGACGAGAAGACTGAAATATGAGGATATGAAAACCGTGGACTGCAAGAAAATGTTGGTTCTGTCACTGGGCGAAGGCGCAGGCAAGAATAAAGAAAAGTACAATGCTGCCACAGCTTCAAAATGGGGCCTTCTTAGTTGGATGTACAATCGTGGTGCCACTCCATTGCTAGACATTTTTACTGATGCAATTACTGATATTGTGGATATACATGTTTCAACCATGTTTCAGTCCCTTCACAACAAGAAAAATTACCAGAATTCAGGTGATCATCAACTTTAAGTTATAAGCATTCCTCTTGACACCTTTGTTGGTTAAACTGATACGTGTCAGATTCTTCAAATGTTGTGCATATTTGAAGGATCCGACACAAACACAATAATATTTTGAAAAGTACGAGGCAACATAACTTAACACACATATACATGTTTTTCATGATGACTTAATAAATTTGTACAGAATGATAATATGATCGGGGAGGCGGCATCAGTGGATATTTCAACCATAGAAAACATGCAGACACTTGTGCAGACTGGTAAAGATCTACTGAAGAAGCCAGTGTCAAGGGTCAACTTGGAGACGGGCCGCGTTGAAGCAGTTCGTGGGGAAGGCACCAACGAAGAAGCTCTTACTCGCTTTGCTAAGTTGCTTTCAGAGGAAAGAAAGTTTCGACGATTAGGGACGGCTTAGTGATATTAAACTAAAAACAAATTTTGTTTAAACATTATTTTTCTAAGGGTTTGAGATGCTAATTTCATCTTAGTTCGTTATCGTCTAATTATTTTAGATTGAGAACTTGTTCCTGTAGAACACTTTGTCAAAAAATTATCAAGAGAGCACCTTCTTAAAATTGTAATGAAGTTCTATAATTTCTTCATTTCGTTTGTCAAATTTCAAAACATTATATTTTAATTGCCTAGCTAGACCACTTCTTCAAAACATTATACTTCAATTATTATATATACGTTCCAAAAAGCAATTTTATCTGGAGTTCATAGTCATTAATTAGTAGTTTATTTTTTAAAAAAAAAATTCACACTGCAGAATCTGAGAGCATATAGCCAAGGCCTACCAAAGCTGAAAGCACACAAATTTAAGGAACGCTACAGGTTGTGAATTTAAATGGAGCAAACAAGATTCATATAGCTGACGCCAACTTGCCTCTATAGAGGCACATTTTTGTTAAATGTTTGTCAAAGCTTTGCTTTGTTGAGTTCATTCAGCTGCTTTAAATTACACAGTTATCAAAAAGTACTTGAAAGATTGATAGATAACTCATACAGCTTTCAAAGGGTTTCAATATCTTTGAATTTAGCCATTGTATCGGTATAGTTTTCGTTGTAGCTCCATTTTTGTTATTAATACACAAGATAAGATCCAAGGTCTGCAGGGCAATTTCCCTGGACTATAAAAATATCTTCCTCTCAAGTTCTAAACATTGAGGAGGGAGAGTACCTCGTGGCTCCAACTCCCTATGCCTCCAAGCTATCTACAGAGCACATTGAGACAGGTCTGTGATGTATTTACGAGTCGAGCTCTCTTTAGAAAACCACATCAATAAAGATGAGTACTCCTGTTTAGAACTTCGGAAGATAATGTAGCTTGCTTCCAAGCCACTGCACCACATGGGCATGCACTCATAGTAGTCGGCCCAGAATGCTTCTCTTCTTTAATGGGAATGAACAGGGGACGACCATGGGAGTTAATCGAGCAAAATAACACAGTCCCAATGCTATGTTAGAATATGGATGATGTCGTTGCTGTCGTGTAGGCATAAAGCTTTGGGGAAGGCAGACATTAAAGTGAATTTGCCTATTTGAGGACTCCATTCTTTAGATCACAATTTTTACTTCTTTGCTAGATCTTTCCAAGTGCTATCTTTCTAATGATACATGCACCGCGTCAAGTTTATAACTTAGCTGCTCTCTTTGAGAATGCAACTTTTCCTGTCAAAGGTATACTATGGGATGAAGAAACACAACCAGCAAAAGAGGAAAGGGAAGAAAGGGACTGAATATACATACTGTTAGTCTTATCCCGTCAACTTGCTGGACAAAAGAAGGAACTTCTGGCTGATGCAACATTCTAACAAATGGATGTTCTAGCAACATGCTAGCTGATGGCCTCTCTGCTGGATTTCTACGGAAACAACAATGCAAAAAATCTTTCCCTTCTAGTGATAATGTTTCAGGTATTGGTGGGGTATCTTTTAGAACCTTGAACATTGCTGCAGCCTGCCTTAGTTAAATTAATTGATAGAATCAAAGATTTGTAAGTTTAAGAGTTTAAAGATAGCACTGCATGGTCTTGCTCTTTGGTGAAATTTTACAAAAAAAGCTTGCACAAGTAGAGTATAAACAATACTGAAGTGGCCATGATTTTTCCGCTGCATGACATTCCTCCATTTCTGATGTTGAAAAGTTTATAAAACAATTAATGATTTGATAATTCGTAATTTGATTTTGAGTTTCGACCAAAGGCAAATCTAAACATAGTGAAAGATATATTTAACTCTGTTAGATGGCCAATGACAAAAATAAAGGTACATTGGGAGAAATCAGATATTTGATTACACTAATGCCCTGCCCTGGTCTAATGGAATACCAACTGCACAGCTAGAGTAACAAATTCATATGACTCCTCGACACAAGAAAATGTAGCATGATTAGTTTTTATTTACTAAGGTCTTGGTGCCATGTGAATCTAAGAGGGCATGTCAAGAAATGGAACTCTGCCAGGAAAGATCATATACAAGCTAAAAAATGCAGAAACAAAGTCCTTACAGCTTCATATTCACTCCAAGGAGGTTTGCCATTCAGCATCTCAATTATAGTACAACCCAAACTCCATATATCAATAGCTAAGGCAAGATCGCTACTATTATCTCTCTGCATAACAGAGTGCAAAAGCTGCAGGAAACAGAAAACATAAGCTGTGGAAGGTGAGAAAACATAATTAGAAAGATGTGCTGTTGAAGGGAAGTACCTCAGGAGCCATCCAATATGGACTTCCTTTTAAAGAGAGATTAGCTGAGTGCCCGTTTAGCTGCATAACAAGACTTGAGGTTCAAAGAAAAATATAACGCTAGCAAAAGTCTGGCAACAGCCAGTCTGTTAGTCTAAGATCTTTTGATTATACATCTTAGAGTGACAACATACAAAAATTGTTACAACTGTTGTTGTTTTTCTGAATATAACATTCTTGTTTTACATAGTAGCACAAGAGAATGTTTTGGCAAATTTACAGCTATTATAACAAAAAAAAGAGGTTTAAAACGCCCATATTTCTCCACAATGCTAAAGATGAAACATCTTAAAACACATATTAACAGTCCACTATGAAGAGATTTACCATGTAAATCACAAAGATCTATGGATCAATCATTACATTCAACTGAATAGAAATTCTTTACTTAAGAAAACTGCAAACTGAAAAATGACTTGAGATAGAGTAACGTACATGCTTAGCCATCCCAAAGTCTGCAAGCTTGACAACCCCATACGCATCAACAAGCAAATTAGCCCCTTTAATGTCCCTATACAAGAAAACATTTCAAAAATGGTTCTTCAGAAGGTTCTATATGTTATATCTATCATAGTTGAATATCTGACTATTACCTGTGAATGGTCTTTTTACTATGCAAGTAAGCTAACCCGCAAAGAATATGGCGAGTGAAATTCCTCACAATAGATTCTGTAATTTCCCCACAATGGTCTTGGATAAATTTATTGATAGAACCAGGATGAACATATTCTAGATAAATGTAAAACCGGTCATCAACCTACAATATCAAAGAATAAAACACAATCACGGAACAGTATGTACAAGGATGAATCAAGTTTATAAATTGTAACAATTTCTTACTATTTCACTGCCATAATACTGGACAATGTTTGGGTGCTTGAGCTGGCTGAGAACATTGATTTCCTGGACCAACATAAAGAATAAATGTTGGAAAACATTTCAAGCTTGAAACTTATGGGGCAAAGATAATGTTCTGCATTGAAATGAGATTCAGCTTCAAGTACTCATGAAAATAGCTAGGCAACTGCTCTGTCAAATGATATTAAGGTTTGATCATTCATGAATCATGACCATTATGCTCGATAACTGGTGCTTCTAATTCTGAGCATCCTTTCAATTCATCAGTTAAGAGGCAGACAATTGAGATTTTGAATATTCTAAACCATAGTGACTACTTTAACCAATCAAGCAAGTTGTATATCTATATATCTAACCAAAAACATGGATATGTAAAACTAATATCCTGAGAAAGCCAGAAACACAGTTTCTGTTGCAGGTTAAAGTGAAAAGGTATGGAATCTCCACTCATTAATTTGTAACTTAAAGCTGTTAATCCTCAACATTGTTTTCAGTAAGTTAAGACTGTTTGTATGTTCAATTTTACCGTACAAAGCCTTCATTTTCTCCCTTAATTTCACCCTTTCAGTTCCTTTATTGGTCAAGCTTTTTTGTAATTGAAATATCACAATTCACATGCAATAATGCAGATAAACCCCAAACTTCAAATATTTCAGCCGATTCAAGCAATGCAGGAATGCCCATTAATGATTTTTAATAACTCCAATCAAAATCTATACAGAGAATCCAAGTATTCAAGGATTATGAAACAAAGACAGTGAAGGAAATCTGACCTGTTCTAGCTGCCTTATAGACTCAGCAGATTTTGGGTCATCTGGTAATAATTCAACTTCTTTCAATGCACATAAAGCTCCTGTCTCTCTGGTTAAGATCATAGTGTTACATTAGAAAATATTGAAGGATTTAAGATATATGCACTGGTAGTGTTAGAGAATAATTTATACTATCAGCATGTTATAACATCATACAGACATGCAACGACATCCATCAACAAGATTTATATACCTGTTTGATGCTACGTAAACACTTCCAAATGTCCCACGTCCAATAAGCTTTCCTTTTTTCCACTGGCCTTTAATAGGTGATATATCTGCTTTAGGGGTAGGTGGTGAAAGGGGAGGGGTAGCTAGAGGAGGAAGGGGTAAAGGATGGACATTGCCTTGAGCGCAATTCTCACGACGCGCCACTGGGCACTGATCATTTGGTAGTGGATGATGTAAAGGTGAAGTAGGTCCACTTGGACTCCTGGATCTTCTCTGAGGACTTAATCTTGGACTGTGAAGAGGAGAGTTATCAACACTAAAAGCATGGTTATAAGAGAAGCCTAAACCATGAGGGGCATCTGAAGGAGGCATCTCAGGGGCAGACCAAACTTGAAAAACACTAGGAGGTGTGACGAAAAGAGGACTCGTTGTATGATCACCACTTTTCAGTTGGCTATGTGAAGGACTTGCATAAGGACTAGTTGGAGCACTAGTCCAAAAGTCAGGAGGGATTCTTTCTGGGACAAGCAGCATCCGAGGTGGCATCTTCCTGGACAATGGAGTTGCTGAGTGCTCTGTTCTCTTTCGAGCATCTTGGTTTAATAGTCTGCTGAAATATCAAACAAAAAACAAAATCATTAGGTCTACATAATCTGAAACCTACAATATATGACTACAACAACAACATACCCAGTTTAATCCCACAAGTGAGGTTCGGGCAGGGTAAAGTGTATGCAGACCTTACCCTTACCTTGTGCACGCAGTGAGGTTTTTTCAGATAGACAATCGACTCAAGGAAAACATAAACACAACATTTATGGAAACATAAGCAGTAACATTAGCAGGATAGTAAGAAACCCGCAGCATAAGAGACAACAAGTAGGTCAATACAATAAATGACTACATGAGTGTTAATTGCCAGCTACGACTAGAGAAAAAGAAAATTGTTCTTGTGGATCAACTACATCTCGATTTCAAATTAGACAAATTCAGTCACTAAAAGTATCAGGAAATTGTTCAAAACATGATGACCCTCAACCAACTACAACCCTAAGGATTTGATTGTAAAATGCACAAATTTATTCATTTGAATAAGAAATTTAGAGACCTAATAATTCGAAGATTAACATAGAAAGAAGAGTTTCTGGATTTACACAAATATAATTGAAACTTGAGCAATTTGAGCAAAATAAGAAACAATTACGGCAAATATTGAGAATTTTTCACATACCCCTCTCGTGTTGCTCCGCCATTGAAAGCATCCATCCTTTCTCTTTCTGTTTCCTCTCCAGCTTTATGATGCGAAATTCCTTCTCTAGGCGAAGGAAGTGGGACGCTGGGGGCTTGAACCAAATTAGGATGTTGACGGAGCATCACGTGTAATTCCGGCAAAGGAAGGGGCTGAGGCGGCGGACGCCCCTCCGGCGGAGAACTTTCATACGAATACTGAGAACGCCAGTCATCTCCGACGTCGACATTGTGGTCCCCACCACGGTGTTGGGGCTTCTTCTTCTTACGGGATATTTGACGTATTCGGCTACGGGTGCCGAAGAGAGCTGATTTCAGGACGGAACCAGCGCCCCCGCGCGTGACGATCACGCTATCATCGGAATGAACCTTTCTGTCAGAGGTAGAGGCACGGGTGGAAGATGAGAAGCTCGGCCACCAATGCATTGCATGCACTTGACGTGACACAGCCAGAAATTCTAATATGGAGTTTAAAAAATCACCCTATTATCTAAATTAATTTTTGAATGGCCTTGACAACAACGCCATTCAAAAAATTTGTATATACAAAGGAAGAAGATATAAAAAAAAATCACTAAATTAACATTCTGCATACACCTAACAACGCCCTGATTGCATTTGTGATCGTTGAGATCACATAATGTGTTTCATGCATGCACGCATGAAATGATCAATTGAAATTAAAGGTCATGAAGATGTGGTTAATTAGAAGAAACTTATAAATGGTATTAACGTTTTAATCTCAGAGTAATATGATAAAACCTGATAGTTATTGAAGATCGAAGATAGATCAAACTCCAAAATAAATGAATTTTATTTGAATGTCTCGTCAATTATAAATAAGTTGAATCAGCTATATATATAAATTTTAAATATGGAGTAGAAAATAATATTGAAGAAGAATAGCACTGAATCGAGGAGAAGGAAGAGAAGACAAGGAAATTGTCGTCCTCCTTGAATCACCGGAAAAATGAAGAAGGGAGAGAACACAAAGGAGTTGTTGTCCTCCTTGAGTTACCGTGAAAATGGAGAAGGAAGGAGATAATAAACAGAATTAAGGTAGAAGGTCGATAGGATAACGGGGGAAATTTAGCACGATGACAACAAACGTAAAGGGGGGTCGAGGACAACTATATCAATCCTACGGTCAAAATAATAAACATGCATACCAATTCAATTCCTTTTATTTATAGTATATATCTTCTTCTGGAGCATTTCCTTTTCTGGCTAAAGTCAAATACATTAGACTACGTTTTGTACATAAATATATATGTTTAGGACCTTTAGGTCATGGTTTACAAATATTTTTGGTACGGAATTTTAAAAAATAAAGAAGAGTTTTTAATTTTGTGGTTCAATATGTCCTTTAATCTTTTAGCAAACATATGAAAAATTGAAATTAAATATTGTAAAAAAAGAGTTATTATTTTTTAAATAGATAAAAAATAAATCATTCTAAAGTATTATTTGCACGTAGTTGACTACTTTTACTATGAAGACCAACGCGGACCCACCTCATTAACCTTAAACTGATTAATTTTATTCAATCTTACTAGCCCTATTTTTTCCTTTTTCATTTTTTTTTTGTGTTCTTTTGCGGTACAAATATAAAGGCTCGTAAACTATTAAGTCGTTTGTTAATGATTAAAGGAGAAAATATGCATCCCAAATTAATTATGGGTCATCAAATTAGGAGTCGTTTGGTGTGGGAGATAAAAATAAATAGTCTTGATAAGAAAATAGTAATGTGATAAAAAAAATTGTGTCTTGTTTAGGTGTCATGTTTGGGATAACTTATCCCACCATTTACACCATAGTGATGAGATAAGTTATCACATATACATGGTGCGATAAGTTATCTCAGGATAGTTAATCCCAAGATAACTAATCCTCTGATAACTTGTTCCCAACCAAACGACCCCATAGAAAAAGCTTCACTGAAATTAAAATGGGAAAGTGATCATTATATTTTGGTGATTCTTTTTAGGGAAAATGGTAAAAAATGCCCTTAAACTATGCGAAAGGAACAAAAATGCCCTCCGTTTGTAGTTTGGTCCAAAAATGCCCTTTCCGTTAATATTTTGGTCCAAAAATGTCCTTATTGTTATTTTGGGTTAAAAATGCTCATTTTTTCAAATAAATATATTATTTATTTTCTTTTCAACATATTCTATTTCTAATAATATTTTTTAAATTAGCAAATGTTTATCTTACTTCAATTCAAGAAAAAATTAAAAATGAAAATATTTCTTATTTTATTATAATTATATTTTATCGTTATATAAATATAAATTAATGATGGATATACTATGATCTTATATATATTATTATCTGTCGAAAGGG
>JAJOOO010004764.1:0-21121 GCA_029582685.1 Solanum piurae | reverse complement strand
AAAAACGAAACAGATTTTTTTATATACAGCTAAACAAGTTTCCGGTAACTTCCGAAGCACATTTTTAAGAATTTTTTGGGTCATTTCAAATATAATCATTTCATTAAGTTCTCAACTCCAAACTCACATATGAGGCTCTAGTTTCACTCTATCATTTTCCGAGTCGTTACAACCATCCTATACCTTGTCGGGGGTATATGAAGCTAACTCACTAAGTGGATCCACTAGCTTAACTTAAGTGATCATCTAAAAAGCATGATCCTTTAATACCCATGACGGCTACATGGTTTATGGAGACTTGAGTTAATATGAACTCGCATCCCCATATCGGTGCTCAATACTACTCCCAAAAATATAATATTAGCTCTTATGTTTAAAAACATACTTCTTCTGTGATTTGAGATTAATGCTCAAAAACTTAGCTATCTTGGAAATCAAAGTTTCCCCTTTTGCTTAATTATGAAACCATTTACTCTTTTCTGAAAACTAGTCCGAAGGCTCTTTGAAAATCGAGGTTTTCTTTCTTATTTAAATGTGAAAACATTTAAAAACTTCTTTGGGAATACTTAGTTCCCTAATATCATTTTAAAGAAACTGAACTCAACTCTTTACTCTTTACTTAACTTGAAACTTAAGTCTTAAAACAAGGTTAAAACGTTTGTTAAAGACTTTTGAAAACTTTCGAAACTTTGCTTCAACTTGCTTCTTAACTTCTAGACTTGACTCTTAACTTCTTTGACTTTGATCCTAACTTTCCTTGAATTGGATTATAGATTCAAGGTTCATTATCTCATGTTTATGGATGATTTCATGATGTTTAGATGTACCTTAGAGTGTTGGAATCAACTTAGAAACATAGGTACATTGCTAAGGAACAAGTACGAAAATGTGGGGAACGAATGGGGAGAACTGGCGTCCCTGGCGCCCCTGGCGCTGAGAGGCGCGGGGCGCCAGCCCTCAAACTTCAGAGGACCTGCTGGGGTGCGTTGGCTGGCGCGACGCCCCAACCCCTTCCCCAGGTTTTTTGACGATTTTTCTTCTCCGTTTTTCAACTCTAAACCCTCTAAACTTCAATGGTTCTTTCCCCAAAGACTTAGAATCATAGTACCCTCAACATACAACAGATTTAACTCAAAAATTCACCAGGAAACATGAATCAAAATCAACAAGAGACTTCAACAACACAACCATCAAGAACTCAACGAATTTTCAACAATGTCCTTCAAGAACTCACTTTCTTTGCATTCAAATAACCTAAATTCGCTGAATTGAAACAAGATTGGAGTGTGGGTGAACTAACCCAGCACTATGTGATCTCACATACCTTGTATGGATCACCCCGACGAAATCCACAAGCAATTCTTGAACGTTCTTGACGAATCTTGAACTTCCTTCTCTTTTCTCCTCTTTTCTCTTTTCTCCAAGCCCTAGCGTGAACTCAATTTTTTCTAAACTGAAAAAAATATGATTTTTACCCCAATTAACTCTTAAAAACGAATCAAAATAATAAGGTAAGGAAAATACTAAATTACCCTTCAAAAATCCGATTTTAGACTTTCCTTATTCGAACAGCCCAACTTCCAAAGGGCATAACTCACTCATACGAACTCAGAATCATGCAAACTCGGCGGCGTTGGAAAGATCATTCCAAGAGCTTCCCAACCATATCTAGAACTACACCTAACTCACCTAAGCAAGGATTTATGGCCGTTTGAAGTTGACCAAAAACTCACTTTTCTTAACTTAAACAATTTCTTTCAGATTTTAATTCTTTCCAAAAATGACTATTTCCAATTATAAGCTTCTTCCTAGTTATTTCAAATTGCGAGATGTTACAGTACCCCACTGGCTTGACACCTTCAGGTGTTTGGACTATTGGTCCAAAAACTTCACGTTTTTCAAGTAAAGTCAATTTCGCTTGAATTGCATCCTTTTGGCCAATCATTTCTCTGTCTGCATTCATTGACAGATTTTGGTTCAAAATCATCACCTTGTTGCATTATTTCAACAGCAACATTATAAGCAAAAATATTATTCACCACAATATTATTTTGATTCCACTTTTTTCTCGTCGAGTCATAACTTATTGAGATTTCTTCATTCTCATTATTTCAGTTATTTGGACCTTCTCTGTGGTCTTATCATTTGTTATGTCTCGGAGCTCTTCTTGAGCAATTTCCTCCATGACATGATCTTCATGATCATTTGTTCCTTTTCTTTTTCGAGGATTTTTCTTCTTTGAACCAATTGGCCTACCACGTTTTAAATGTGGTTTAGACTTATTTGCTTTAACAATTTGTCCTATCGGGACATCAACTCGAACTGGAGCATTTGCAGCTAGAATATAATATTTAGTAACCCTTGGAAGGTTAGTAAATGCATCTGCAGTTGATTTGCAACATTTTGCAAATAAATCATCTTTTTAACCTTTTACTCACATTGATTTGTTCAAGGATCTAAATGAGATAGGGATAATGAATTCCAATCTATCTGTTTTTCCAACTGCTTATATTCTCCCCATAATGTTGGGTATACTGATTCATCAAAATGACAATCAACAAATCTTGCCGTAAATATATCTCTTATCATATGTTCCAAATATTTGATAATAGAAGGAGATTCATACCCAACATACACCCCCAACCTTCTTTGGGGACCCATCTTTGTGCGTAGCGGTAGGGCAATTGGAACGTATATCGCGCACCCAAAAATTCTAAGATGAGAAATATTTGGCTCATGACCAAAAACCAACTGTAATGGAGAGAATTCATGATAACTAGTTGTCCTTATGTGCACCAATGCTGCTGCACGCAAAATAGCATGCCCCCATATTAAAACAGGCAACTTTGTCCTCATTAACAATGGTTTAGCTATCAATTGGAGGAGCTTAATCAAAGATTCCGCTAGACCATTTTGAGTGTGAACATGAGCAACTGGATGTTCAATTGTTATTCTAGTGGACAAACAATAATCATTAAAGACTTGCGATGTAAACTCACCAGCATTATCAAGACGAATTGTCTTTATTGCATAATCTGGAAGCTGTGCTCTTAATCTTATTATTTGAGCCAACAACCTAACAAAAACTATATTGCGAGTTGATAATAAGCACACATGTGACCATCTTGTATATGCATCTATCAAGACCATATAATATTTAAATGGCCCACATGAAGGGTGAATTGGCCCACATATATCACCCAGTATACATTCCAGAAATGCAGGGGATTCAATCCCAACCTTAGCTGTTGATGGTTTAACAACCAACTTTCCTTGAGAACAAGCAGCACAAGAGAATTTCTTTGATTGAAGAATTTTCTGATTCTTCAAAGTATGCCCATGTGAATTCTCAATAATTTTGCGCATCATATAATAACCGAGATGGCCCAACCGGTCATGCCAAATGACAAAATCATTAGGATTAGTAAACCCTTTATTTACTATGACATGTGATTCAACCATACTAATACTTGTATGGTACAATCCAGAAGAAAATGTGGGTAGTTTTTCATGCACATACTTTTGCCCCAATTTTACTATAGTAATAGAAAGGTATTCAACCTTTCCTTCATTGGCAATCTCAACATGATAGCCATTTTGACGAATATCCTTGAAACTTAATAAGTTTCTTTGAGACTTACTACAGTACAATCCATTTTTAATATTTAATATCGTTCCCCCAGGCAGTAGTAAGGCCACTTTTCTAGATCTCTCAATTAATTTTGCACTATCTTGTATTAACATAAACCTTTTTCATAATCAAACTAGAGAAATATATTCTTTCTCTTAAAATAGTGTGAGTTGTAGCACTATCAAGAAGACACATATCTCCATTACTCATCTTAAACCAATTGAAGATTGGGGAAATTGATTTATCTTCATAAAATAAAAGTACATCATAAGAAATATGAAAAATCAACAACTTTGTAAGAAAATAAAAGTACTTTTTTTTTCTGAATATAAAAACAACATAAGGAAAAACATAACAATTAAAAGCACATAAATAAAACAACATAATTATTTTCCCCAATCAAATGATCAAAGAAGTCTTCAACTTCCAAATGAGTAATATCATCAAGGTCATCAAAATCATCATCTTTTAAAGCCAAATTTGCTTCAATATTGTCATCATATTTTTGTGAAGGCCCTGCCTCATCATCATTTTTATAAGTCAAGTGTGACTCCACCCGAGCATTAGAAGAAGATGCACCATTTTTATTTCCTTTTCTTTTCAAGGAATCTTGATAAAGCCTAACAAAATGCTCAGCTGCTCGGCATTCATTCTTCCAATGTCCTTTCATGCCACAATGATGACAATTGCCTCTTGAAGGATTGCTTTAAGAACCCATATTCTTCTCCCTTTTGTTGCGACCACCACCACGACAATTATTATATCGTCCTCTGCCATTGCCACGTCCACGCACATTATTTTGGCCTTGATTTTTATTTTGTTTTCTTTCAAACTGGTCATGTGCTTCAACCTCATTTTATTTAGGTAACGGAGCAGTTCCCGTAGGACGGGCCTCATGGTTTTTCAATAAAAGAGTATTATGTTGCTCAGCCACAAGAAGGCATGAGAACAACTCATAATACTTTTTTGAATCTCCTTTCACGGTATTGCTACTGTAATACCAAATTTGAGGCATGAAAAGTTGTGAGAGTCTTTTCCAACATGTCCTCATCTTTTATATCTTCCCTACATAATTTCAATTGGGAAGTAATTTTGTATACAACAGAATTATATTCACATATAGTTTTAAAATCTTGTAACTGTAAGTGAATTTATTCATAACGAGCCCTTGACAATACCGTTGCCTTAAGGTGGTCATACCTTTCCTTCAAACTAGTCCACAATTCAAGTGGATCTTTCACCGTAAGGTATTCAACCTTCAATCCTTCACCCAGATGATGACGAAGAAATATCATTGCCTTTGCTTTGTCCTGACTCGACGTTGTATTACCATTGGTAATAGTGGCACCAAGACCTTTAGCGTCAAGGTGAATTTCAGCGTCGAGTACCCATGACAAGTAATTATTTCCAGAAATGTCAAGTGCCACGAACTCAAGCTTTGATAAATTCGACATGATTAAACTATCATAGAAAATAATTAAATTAGAGTAAAATAGACAATGAGTAAATAATTAAGTAGCAAAACCTTTTTTTCATCAAAGTAAAATTAGCATACCTCACAAATAACAAAAATAACTTTTAGTAAAATTGTTAGATAAAATCTTTTCATTAAAAATTAATCAATAGTATAGATAATTCACTTTTTCCATTGGGAAAAGAAAACACTAGAATTTGTAGTCCATTCATTTTTTTTTCACAAAACAATGGCCTTCATCTTCTCTTCGCAAAATCGATAAATGGTTAGCCTTTTTTCATTCAATAATAAATAAAATGTAAAAGTAGAAAAAGTATAGCCACAATTTAATAATTTTAACATTAGATTATAAATGGATACATAACAAGAAATGTTGTTCAACCTTGAGACTTCGTGTTGATAACGTGTTGTAAAACTTAAGAACAAAAGAACAATATAAAGAGGAAGAGAAGAAAAATACAAGACAAGATGAACAATATAAGCTAACTTTCTTTCTTTCAAGTGTGTTCAACATTATTCTCAACACCACTACTTATAGGATTACATTGAGGAATACCAAAGGGTGTCATAAACATTACATTAAACCTTGAGAATTACTACCCATTAAGGAGGAAATAAACCTAAGAGTTATGGTCATCAATTTGACCACATTATCAACAACATTACTACTCATAAGGAAGAGAATTAACCAAGGAGTTATGGTCATCCAATTAACCACCAAAATGATTTACAACAACGAGCATATATTGAGAGGGAGTTGCAATTTCCACAACCCGTGCATCCACACTACATTCCTTAAAAAAGTTTCCCCTGCATCCGCATAAAACCATACCCGCCCCACCCTGCATAAGGCAAAACCCGTCCTGCCCCATTGTCATCCCTACATATGAATTGTTTATAGAAAGTCATTTGGGAGTTCAGAGAATTAGCAAATTTGCTCCCTCCATCCTAGTTTATGTGCCAACTTTTTGAAATTTGTGGTGTAAAACAAATTTTAGATATTCAAGTGGTTATAATTATTTATTAAGTTAAAAGGAAATTTTTTAAATTGAATTGTTCCGAATTATAAAAAGGTTAACATATTTCTTTTAGTCCTAGAGTAAAAAGAAAATAGTTTTAGATTGGGATAGAGGATGTAAAGTAAGGAAAATATTTTTCAAAAATCTGTTCTACCACACCATCTAGTCCAGACTAGGGTAGGGTCTAGGTTACGAGTCGAGTCTCGTGTCTGGGTGAGGCCTTAGTTGAGATCTCAGATTGGCCGTCGGGGTTGAGAGTCAAGTCCTTACCTGACTCCCTACCCCAACCCGAGACTCGACTTTTGACCTTAACTTGGGAACTTAATCTTGATCAAGGCTCGAGACTCTACTTCAACTCAAGACTCAGCTTCCAACCGAGACCCGAGACCCCATCTTATCTCCAGAATCAATTTTCAGCCTTAAAACAGGATTTGACTCTCGACCCTAATCCCACAACGATACCTAACTATCATCTTCAATCCAACTCCTTACCCAGACCTTGACTCCAATTTCTGAACCCAACTCGACCTCAACCCAAGGTTTAACACCCGACCTCGAACTTGACTACCGACTTTGGACTACTGATCCCTGACCTCGACTTGGGACCCAATTACCTAACTCCTACCCCACCTTAGGATTCAATCCCGACACCAAATTGGGATCCAACTACTTGACATTTACCCTAACCTAATCTAGGATACAACTACCCGAAACCTACCGAAACCCATGATTCGACCTCGACCGCCCACTCAGTGTCCAATTCTATGTTGAAAGGTGGAGATTTGGGTCTGATGTCATAGTGTTGTCAAAAGAGATAAACAACTACTCGAATCATATATTAAGAAACCGAGAGAAACTTAATCTTATTGCTTGCAAAAAGCAAGGACTTCATGAAATAGTACTTGAAAAGTAACAAATCCAAAGAAGAAAATAGGACACTAGTTTAGCCCCACCCCATATGTGCAAAATGATTAATTTCAAGTAATTAGGACTACTAAAGCTAAGTTAACCGGAAACTTAAAAAAAATTTCTTCCCATAAAATTCTCAGTCTTTGAGTGCGAAGAGGATATTTTCCCCTTCTTCTTCTTCATTCTTCTTCCAAAGCTCTTGAATTTCTTGTATGAAATTGGATGATTTTGAAATGCCCAAAAATGAATGATGTGTAAATTTGAATACCCTATTCCTTTAATTTTCTCCTATTGCTGTCAAATTCCTTATCTGAAATTCCATTACGTATTGAGAAGGATAGAAACGAGGAAATATGAACGTAAAGGGATACAAAGGATAAGGAGATACTGGAAGATGATAGAGAATACGACGACTACTACTACACATTGTACCATAGAAGCCGAGCACAGTTCGGTATGTATGCTATCTCTCTGATATTTCATTTTCAAACTCAAGTCAGGGTTCCGCTGCTCCCTTCTCTGTCACTAGGGCTATTTGCTTAGATTTGAATAGGTATGCTAAATCTGTCAACTACCTGTTACACAAGGGTTGTACAGCACCAATTCATAGTCTCTAGAGAAGAAACCTCAAAAGCTTTTGTTTGAATATCTTTTCTTAATTTACCGACATAAGGATTTACAAACAGTCCTTACTATCCATTGTGTCGGCAGCGGGTAAGCCAATTGATATTGATAAAGAAACCCAAGAGAAGTTGAGACCTAGCACAACTAGGGTTTAAGTCTAACTGGATTTATTGGCTAAGCTGCCAAATGTCGATTGCTATTGATAAAGAATGCAACAAAAAATCAAGAAGAAGCATCGAAAGTTGGAACTTATATTGAAAAATATCAAGGCGATGTAAGGGAGATATTAGATGCAAGGGTAATGAAATCATACCAGTTGGTAATATTAATGATCATCAAGATAATCATTTGGTGCAACAACTAGATGGTGTGATTAGAGATGATCACAATCTGATTATGTTGTAGCTTTAGGTATGGTACTAATATAAACTGTGTGCAGATTGGGAAATAATTAATTTTGGCTAAGACTAATGACTTGGATTTGTCGATGAATAATTATGGAAAGCTATTAAATGAAGGAACAAGGACTGGTAATGAACAAATTGAAGCTACAGGTCATGCACAAGCTGAAAAGGTTGGTGGCGAAAATAATGTTTCAAGTCCTAACCAACAAAGGAATTTTTTGCAACAAATATATGTTGGAAACAGAGGTGTTACGTCTGATGTGATTAGCCTTATTTCGTGGTCCAAGTGAGTGAAAATTTTGAGCAGCATTCTAATTTGAATATTGTTGCGTCTACATGTATTATGGATGTGCATAACGGGCTTACAGGAGATGCAATTTGTGTATCAAAAACTGGGAATGAACAGGTTCAATCAACAGGTGATGGCTAAAGGGATCAGTTGGCTACTGTTGCTGCTAAAATGGGTGTAAATGTAGGTGAAGAGCATGCTAGGTTGACTGATGCTGGTGTAATTAATCAAGCTTTAGTTGCGGCACGGTTTATCAAAAATTCTGGGCAACAAGTACATCAATCTAACAATGTAACTGAAAGGAAATTGTTACAGAATTCAAATTGGACTTTGGTGACAGAAAAACCCTCTAGGTGTTAGAATTGGTTCACCAATTCATAACACTATGCAGTAAATTGTAGGCAGTCAAACTACGAACTCAAGTGCTCGAGCAATTGTTCCAGAGGAGGTTCCGTGTCTCAACACTTTTGATGCTCTTTCGGATAATATTGTGTTGTGAGATCAATCCAACAACTTCTAAAATGGTTATCGCTAATCAAGAAGTAATTAATACATTAAAAGAAAAAACAGTTTGCTACTATGATTAATTCCACTCCAGAAAACAATCTACCACTTGTCAATTTAAATGCCTCGGTACAAGAGATTCCTTGTCAATCATTGGGTGTGCAACATGGATATTAATTAGGCAGCAGCTAATGTCTACAAGGAATGACCAAAATTTTGAGAAAGGTAAGATCTCAATTTCTCAGACTAACTCTAAAAATGAAATGAGTTTTCTAATAAGGAACACCAAGGTGCGACAAGTGCTTTGAGATGAGCAGATATAGTAGGTGAAGAGGAAGAGCCGGTCACTTCTCCTATGCATAGCAAATTAAGCACGGCAGCTCCAACTTTTGTTCCTAGAAGTACCAAATCAGTAACACTTGGGCAAGGTTTGGCATCAACTGATAATGCTGCAATTTTAAGTGATCAGTTGGTGAGTTCCGATGTTGAAAAGCTTACTTTTCTAAAACCTATTAACACTAAAAAACAACTACAAGTTGGTGGTAGTAGCCATTTGTCTCCAAATAGATTTGATAACCTACAAGATGAGGACATCTTTGAGGAAGGTGAAGAGGAGGATGTGTTGGATTATTATTTTGCATATGTAGCTAGGAATGCAGATATTTTTTCTAGGTCAACTCAATAACAAAAAAAAGCATAAAAGAAAGACTAGTTTGAATGATAAGATGACTAAGAAATTTGTTTCAAGGCACCTACAGATGCGACTGGCAAAATAGAATCACATGACAGTGTCAACATATCAAGACCTACTGGACAGAACTGAAGAAGAAGACAAGAGAAAAATACTCCAGGTTACTTTAGAAGACCATTCTATCATTTTTAGTTCATCCATTTGTAAAGGGAAGTTTGAGGTTGATAACTCAACTTTCTTCATAGCTTTTATAATTTTGCATTATTTAAGCATCCTCATATGTAATACCATCATAGAGGTTATAATAAACTCTAGCGCTTATTTTCTTCATAGTTGCTAAAAGTAGAGATTCCTGACCTTATTAGGATTGGTAAGGTCTAGCCCCTTTGCTTGTACATATTCCAATGGAGGATTTTTATTTATTATTAATAAAAGACCACTAGACACACTGTGTAGTGGTAAATTTGAAGGGAAAAAAAATCCTTCCTTCAAGTTCACTCTGCGCCATTTTTCTGGCCCTTTGTTTCTCACTTTTTTGGCTGCGTATCCTGTTTCCTACAATTTCTTGTTCTCAAGTAGTTCTTGAACCCTTTGGGTTAGTCCTTGGTTTTTAACTTAAATCTTATTCGTTTTTTTCTTCCCATAAAATTCTCAATCATTTGTGTCATTTCCTTGCCAAAAAAAAGTAAGAAGGGAGCAAGGATATTTTCCTTTCCAACTGTATACCCATTTTGTATTTTTGTGCAGATATGTCCAGGCTGGAACTCTGAGGAATAATTATTTTCACATTTTTGCTATGATCGTACGCCTACGGAAGGTACCAAGACAATGCTTTATCATCTTCTTGTTTTTGTTTTCTAATTGACTCTCTTTGCTGCTTCAATTAGAGTGAAAATGACATTCTGCTCCTTGGATATAAATTTATAAGAGCAATGGCTTTCTTCTCCTTATTCTTTTTCTTTCAACTTCTTTTCATCTTCCTTCCTTTCTACCAACTTCCAATTTTCTTTTCTTGCAAACATTCATTTTCTGCTTCTTCGCCATTGTGCTTTGGTTGACAATACATTTCCTATGTGTGGATAGATATAAATGTGCTGCAACTTCTTTTATTTTTATCTTCTGTTTAATATCCCTTTCCTTCTGTAATTTTATATAAACATTTTCTTGGTATAATTTCATCACTATAGTATTACATTGTTTTAGACTTAAGTCTTGGACAACATCAATCAATTTGTCAGTGGATAAAATATGTAAAATCTGTGTAAAGGTTGAACTAATGAAAAACTTATTTGACGTGTAGTCCAGCTAATCAGACGACTTCTAGAGGTGTTATCAAACATAGGTTTTTGCTTAAATTATTTTCTCATGTCAAAGAAAATATTTTGTGCTTGTCTTTTTTGTGAACTTAATTTGAAGTATTTGTCTTACTATGGTCATCAACCAAATTTGATTGTCGCGCAAATGTCTGACCAATGTCTTTCTTTAATCGACAGGAAGTTGATCATCCTTACCTTGTGAAGTTCTCTAGCATAGAATCGGCTATTGGCATCTTGAGATGTTGAACAATCATGTGACTTATGTCATGATTCAGTAGTGAGTTTGTGAACCTCTAGCCCCTCCCCCAAAACCAACAACAACATACCCAAAGAGGTTGTTTCTGAAAGACCCTTGGCTCAAGTGCATCAAACCCAAGTAATGAAGGAAGAAAACCATGAAGAAAGTATAACAGTTAAAAACTAGTGTGTGACTAGTACTACTACAAGCAAAGAAACTAGTGTATGACTATTACTACAAAAGCAGTAACAAGGCTAAGCAATACACCCTCTAACCCTACTAACCTTCTATTCTAATACGTAACCTCCACTCCTTCCTATCTAAAGTCATGTCCTCGGTAAAATGATGTTGCGTCGTGTCCTATCTAATCATCTCTTCCTAATACTTTTCTCAGCCTACCTCTACTCCTCTGCACACCCCTGCAACCAGCCTCTCGCATCTCCTCACTAGGGCGTCGTTGCACCTCCTCTGCACATGACCAAACCATCTCAGTCTCGCTTCCCTCATCTTGTCCGTCATAGAGACCACTCCCACCTTCTCCCAAATAACGTCCCCCCAAACCAAGAAACTGGAAAAAAGGAGAGAAGAAACGGAAAGAAACACATCCAGAAACATGTTACTTAGTTGAAGTTTAATTTGATAGCTCTCCCCGTTTTGCATTTACTAAATTATTTTTGTGTTGACCATTCAAGATCCAAGAACTTCGAGCTACTTCAAATTTATCATTGTCAACCTGATATTATATGTACACTCCTTAAATGCCATTTAGTTGTGTTGAACGGTTTTAAATACTTTTTCCTTAAAAATGTCTAGATCAATTTCTAAACATCAATTTTGAAAAAGAACAGGTTTGCTGGAGAGGACAGTTTTTTTATTACTTTATTCACCCGTTAATCTTAAGATGTATGATGATTGTAAAGATATGACATCTTGGGCCAACTTATTAGGGGAGAATTTATCTAGTCCATATAAGTAGACCACCAGTTCATTCCTCAATCAATGTGAGATTCTACCCACTTTAACATTTCTTCATTTCCAGGCCCAACTAGAGTGTGGACTGGAAGCCCAAATGGGGATGGACCTGGCTTTGATACCATGTAAAGATATGACACCTAGGCCTAACTCAACCCCAAAAGTTAGCTCATGAGGAGAGGAAAGCCCAAGTCTATATAAGAAAACCACAAGTCCATTGATGGATATAAGTTTCTAAGCATCAAAAAAACAACAAGCCCTAATTTCTCTCCGCTTTTCGGGAAAATGAATCCGCCAATTCCAGGTTCTTCTTCTTTGTCTTCTTGTTTGTTTTTCTTCTGAAGTTCTTGAATCTTGAAAGCTTGGTTGAAATTGAATGATTTTGAAATGACCCAAATTAGAAAATAATGAATGACATGTAAATTAAAATACCATGCGAATGTTGTGCCCTAGCGATGAGCTGTTATCTTTAATTTTCTCTTATTTTTAATTTATTGATGTCAAATTCCATAGGGGAGATCCATCTTGAAATGTTAACACCTATAAATGCTTTGAATAGTTCGCATAATTTTCTAACTAAACTGATAGTTCATGTTACTGAAGATCAAATGGATGAAGATACGGATGCATATCATAGATTCTATGGCATGGTGAGAAGGATAAAAATGAGGAAAGATGAACGTGAGAGGATGCAAAAGATAAGAAGATCAGTTTTGACATGGGAGATACTCGAACAAGAAATGGATGAATTCCTTTTGGAGAATTATTCAGATGATTTAGACTTGGATATTCAGAACGTCTCATTTGCTGAAACTGCCGAGGCACCATCAGATTTGATCTTGCCACTATTGAGGTACCAAAAGGAGTGGTTGGCTTGGTCATTAAAGCAAGAAACTATATTCAAGGGGGGTATTCTTGCTGATGAAATGGGAATGGGGAAGACAGTTGAAGCCATAGCACTTGTGCTTGCTCAACGCGAATTAAAGAAAGCAACTACTGGTTCTAGTATATTGCCGTCTTCACCCGGTACTTCCCAGGAACTCCCAACAATAAAAGGAACTCTTGTTGTATGTCCTGTGATTGGAGCAACGCAATGGTTTCACGAGATTGAGCGTTGCACCACTAAAGGAAGCAACAAAACTCTTGTGTATCATGGCCCCAACAGGGAGAAATGTATGTACAAACTGGAGGAATATGATTTTGTTATTACTACGTATTCCGTTATCCAGGCTGACTATTGGCCAAAGAGGTCAAAACAGAACAACAAGAACTCAAAATGGAGTGACGATGGTTCTATTGAAAATTCAGCCTGGGTTGGTGAAGATGTGTCCACTAGGAAGTCAGTTCTGCATTCAGTGAAGTGGGAGCGCATCATTTTGGATGAGGCAAGTCATACATTCATAGACATACATTAAGTTTTTGTTTTCTTAACTTGGCACTTCCAGATACATGGTGATCATTTGTTGTTTATGCAATTTTTTTCAAGTCGATCATGTTAACTGCTGAATAATGTGCTAACAGCTATGCTGGTCATTAGAATGTGAAGAATCTTATGGTGGTTAGGAAGAAACCTATAGGTTAACTGCTGAATAATCTTAATAATGTTTCAGCTATTAAGACACAACATAATGTAAGAACATGGAATTTCATCTTCAATTCTAGTTTGATCACCCTTTTCTATTTTACATGGTGGACATGGACATTCTGTTCTCTTTGTTGCCCTGGAACAATCCCGCAAGTGTTTTGTAGTCTAACTCCTAAATTTCATGACACAAGATCTTTTATCTGAAATGTTCTTAACTGATTGAACTTCTATGGCGTAGGCTCATAATATCAAGTCTATACACAACAACACCACAAAAGCGGTTCTTGCTTTAGAATCTTTTTATAAGTGGGCATTGACTGGTACACCCCTGCAAAACCGCATGGGAGAATTGTACTCATTTGTAAGTTAACTTCTGCTACTTTAACTACCTTTTCCTTACTTGTTTAGTTGCGAGGTTAATTAAATTCTTTACTTCTCTACAGGTCCGTTTCTTACAAGTTACGCCTTATGCTTGTTACTTTTGCGAAGATTGTAATTGCAGTGGACTTGATTTTAGGTAGACACAAAAATTCATTTTTAAATCCTTGTTCCTATCCCTGAGGGTGAAATTCCTAATGGCTCACAGTTTATTTTACTTTATATTGTTATCATTTTGCTTCTCAATCAATAGTACTTTTGAAACATCTCGTGCTGTCTGTCCTTTGATAAATTCTACAGCTCCTACGATGCGTGCTCACAGTGCTCCCACCAACCTGAACGCCACTTCCTCTGGTGGAAGAACGTAAGTTATTAATTAATAATTTACATACTTTTGAAGCTTCATTTTATTGCTGACATAGTAAAGTGAAACGTCTTCTTTTTTTTTCCTAGTATATTGAAAAACCTTTAAAGGCATACGAAAATGAAGGTAGAGATGCGATGGTTTGTTTGAAGTACAAAATTCTGAAAAGCCTAATGCTAAGACGTACCAAAAAAGAAAGAGCTGTGGATCTTGCACTTCCCACAAAGACTGTAAGTTCTGTTTGCACTAGTGCCGTGTGCTTCAATTCCATTAGAATCTTCTGACTGGTTTTTTTTTGGGTTCATTCAGGTTACAGTGAGAAAAGATTCTTTGGATGAGAGAGAATACGACTACTACAAGACATTGCACGATAGAAGCCGTGCACAGTTCGAGATGTATGCTATATCTCTGATATTTCATTTTCAAACTCGAGCTATTCTTCCTTCAAGTTCACTTTGCTTGTCTACGGCTGTGCCAAATTTCTGGCCCATTGTTTCTCTATCTTTTGGCTGTGTATCTTGTTTACTACAATTTTTTCTTCTCAATCATTTGTGTTCCCATAAAATTCTTAATCATTTGTGCCATTCATTACCTTACCAAAGAGTAAGAAAGGAGCAAGGATATTTATACTTCTAACTGCATCTGCATTATTTATTTTGGTGCAGATATGCCCAGATTGGACATCTGATGAATAACTTTGGTCACATTTTGGGTATGATCACACCCCTACGGCAGGTACCAAGACAATTGTCACAAGTGGCGGGACATGACACAATGCTCTATATAGATGCTTTATATATGTGAAACCTTGAACATTCATCTTCTTGTTTTTGTTTTCTAATTGACTCTCTTTTTGCTTCAATTTTGGTGTTTTCAGTGCTAAGCTTTCTAAATCGATTTATCCATTTCTTACTGGATTCAATGTAGTTTAGTGCAAATAGTATAAGCATGTGTTTACTGATTAAAATACTTTGTGTGTGGGTTGGGGGGGGGGGGGATTAGAGTGAAAATGATAGTTTTCACTCTTTGGATATAAATTGATAAGAGCACAGGCTTCCTACCCTTCATTAGAGTGAAAATGATAGTTTTTACTCTTTGGATATATATTGGTAAGAGCACAGGCTTCCTACCCTTCATTCTTTTTCTTTCAACTTCGTCTCGTTTTCCTTCCTTTCCAACAACTTCCTCTTGTCATGGGGTTGATGTCCTTCTACTTTGGTTCTCTTGACCTGTCCGTACTCATGACCCTCATGATTTGGTCACACAATCTCTTTCCAATTTTCTTTTCGTGCAAAATTCATTTTCTGCTCTTTCCCATAGTCCTTTTTAATTGACAATACATTTCTTATGTGTGCATAGATATGAGTGTTCTGCAACTTCTTTTTGTATCTTCTGTTTATATCACTTTTCTGTTGTTATTTTGGTATTATTTTATCACTATAGTATTACATCGTTTTCGACTGGGTGGTTGGATGTGTAGTTGGAAGATAACAATGGATAGTTAATACAATCTGGTCAAGGGGGTTATCACAAATAGTTGGTTGTCAAAATTTTGCTCAAGTATGTAAAGTTGGAGTAAAGATTTGACTATGGAAGACTTAGTTGATGGGCATTCCCGCTTATCAGACAACTGCTAAAGGTTACTAAACATAGCTATTTGCTTAAATTGTTTTCTCATCCAAAAGCTAATATTTTGTGCTAATCTTTTTTCTGTGAACTAAATTTTGAAGTGGCTGCTTCTAGTTTTCTTGTCCTTCTATTATATGAGCGCAAATACCGACACTGTCCTTTCTTTTGCTTCGTCTGAACTTGCCTCCCATACATTTATTTGTCTTACTATGGGTCATCAACCAAATTTGATTGCAGAAAATGTCTGACCAATGTCTTTCTTTAATCGGCAGGCAGCTGATCATCCTTACCTTGTGATGTACTCTAGAAAAGAATTGGCTAGTGGCAATAAAGAGGCTGGAGATGTTGAACAATCATGTGTCTTATGTCAGGATGCAGTGGAAGATCCAGTAGTGAGTTTGCACTCCTCTACCCACTCCCCTCCCCCATACCAGGAAATAGGAAAAGAGAGAGAAGAAAGGAATACCAAACATGTTACTCAGCTGAAGTTCAATTTTTGATAGCTCTCTCCTTTTCTGCATTTCTTAAATTGTTTTTTTGCTTGGCCGTTCAAGGTCTAAGAACATCGAGCACCTTTCAATTGCTCAAATCCAGCCTGAATATTGTATGTACACTCTTCAAATGCCATTTACTCTCTTTGGAATTCGAAAAATTGTTGGAGTTCTCATGAAGCGGATGAACATTTGGGATACTCTCTTTCTAGCAGCATAGACATGGAGATTTTATCAAAAGTACATCTAGTTTAAAGTCCTTGTACATTAAACAAAGTCTTCTTTGAACAGTCCATCTCTGTTTGATTTTTGCAGGTTACTTGTTGTAGGCACGTGTTTTGCAGGGCGTGTATGATATATTTAGCTGAAGATGTGAGGGAAACGCCATGCCCTTCATGTACCAAACCCCTCACATTTGACTTCTCTGGAAATAAAGATAAGGGAGATTCTAGTTCTAAACCTACTGTCAAAGGGTTTAGGTCCTCAAGTATATTGAACAAAATTCAGCTAGATAAATTCAAGACAAGCACTAAAATAGAAGCTTTGGTATGCAATTGCATTCATCATATTCTCCTCAGCTTGCTTTTTTTCTTTGTCTTATGGGTTTATTTCCTTTTCACAAGGAGAGCAAGGGGTGTGAGCTCATGATCTTGTATTTTCTTTCTCTGTGAACCACTCTAATTTCTTCAGAAATAGCTCATTTTTTACTTTTATTAAATGTAGAAGGAAGAAATTAGCGACATGTTTGAAAGGGACGGTTCTGCAAAAGGAATAGTTTTTAGCCAGTTCACATCGTTTTTGGATCTGATACAGTATTCTCTTAATGTAAGACATAATGGTACTTTCTCCTTCCTACTTTCTCTTCTTTCCAGACTAACAAAAAAGAAGCTTGTGTTGTGTGTATTCAGCTGTGTGGCATCAGTTGTGTTCAATTAGTTGGATCCATGTCTATTGCCGCAAGAGATGCTGCACTTAGAAGATTCACTGAGGATTCAAATTGCAAGATATTGCTTATGAGCTTGAAAGCTGGAGGTGTTGCCCTCAATCTTACAGTTGCATCACATGTAAGGATCTATGTTTTCTCTCTGTGAACCGCTCTAAATTCTTAAGGCTTGTGCATATCTAGTGTTGCATTCCTTCCAATCTTCAGGTTCATTTTATTTGGTTCATTTGATATACAATTATGACTTGTATTTATCTGTTGAATAAGCACATGTTATGTGGCTCATCTCTTGATCTTTGCTAGGTTTTCTTAATGGATCCTTGGTGGAATCCTGCAGTGGAGCAGCAAGCCCAAGATAGAGTCCATCGAATAGGGCAATATAAACCAGTCAAGTGTGTGTTGTATTTCTTCTGCTTTGGATGCCATTGAATGGAGCTTATTGTTGTTTTCAAATTTGCAGGATTGTGAGATTTGTGATTGAGAATACAATTGAAGAGAGAATCTTAGAGTTACAAGAGAAGAAGAAATTACTTTTTGAAGGGTAAGTGTTTTTTTATAGTAGTCTACATAGTTGCATATGTGTTCTGACAAAAATTAAGTATTTTGATGATTTTCCCTTGCAAGTTATTGCCAATCTTTTGTTAGATTGCTTCTTTGCTCCTTTCCTCCGCTCTTTCTCTTGAGAACCATTTTTCGCTAACTGTTTGTTTTTCCTCTGATTACAGGACAATTGGTGGTTCTTCAGAGGCCTTAGGAAAACTAACAACCGAGGACTTGATATCCCTGTTTTATAATCACTTTTGATATGTTCATTTTCTTCGGTTTGGCAAACCAATTGACATGTGCTTTGTTCAGCTTCTAGCAAAATTTTGTACGAAGTGTTCTGACATTTGCTTTTATGTTGCATGGAGTTTGATCTGTCCAAAGAGTGTTTCTGTTGCTTCTGCATCCTAATTGATATGAATCACCTTCAACAGTCATTAGCTTCATCAATTGTTTTATTATTTCCTTCCATTTTAGCTTCACTTTCATGATAAAAAGTGCATCATAATCCATGCCCTCAAGGCAAGGTAATAGAAATGTGCATCCTTGCAAAAAGCATTGGCATATGAAGTTCATGCGGAGAAACAGAATTCTAGTAAAGATAATTAATCATCTGGTTGTCTGAATCATCCATCCATCTCTTTTGTTTCTTTTTTCTTGTCAATGTATGAATTGCATATAGAAAGCCATTTGGGAGTTCAAAGAATTAGCAAATTTACTTGAAAGGTTATTTAATGAATGACTAGTTGTGAATAGGCAATGTAGTGCTGCAATGTATCAATACGTTAATAAGATAGCCATTGGTAACGCACCTTGACCTATTGGTGTTACTATGGTTTGTTTTCATGAACGATCAGCCCGTGAGAAGATTCACACAAATAGTGTTTGCTCATATAATTAATGATGAGACAACTAGGAAGTTTCTGCATTCAGTTAAAAGACTGGTGACATTCTGCCATCAACGCTATCCAACGATGAAATCCAAATCTGTGGCTTCCAATAATGCCTATGCCTGCACAAGGAACTCTGTTATTCTGTATGTTGATTTCCCCTTGCTGCAGGCCAAAGCGGTTTCCTTTTTCTCCTTCAAGTTGAAATGACTTTAAAGTTCTTTTATTAACTTCTTTTACTTCTTTTTTCTATAGAAATAATATAAAAGACTTGCAAAGGCAATTTGATGAGGTTGACATGAAAAAGTTTGTTTATATATATATATATAGCTGTTATACCATGAGTGCAACCATTTGCATCGGTACTTAAACTAACTCAACTTGCTGCACTGCATTAATAGTAGACAATAATACCTCAATTGGAACAAACTTGAGCTTTTACAATTTATTGAGCTAATGCGTTTAATTAAGCTTATATAAGTAATGGACATTTAAAAATACACCCAAAAGATTTTCCATAATTTAAAATAAGAAAACTTTATCGTGTGTTCAAATGCTCAATTAAAACAAATTACAACTCAAGTGTCTAAATGAAATTTACTAGTAGGCATCTCAATGTAATTAGCCAAACAAAAACTAATCAAAAGAGGCTAATAAGTTAATCACGGGAAAATAGCATCCTGCCCTAGCACGTTACCAACCCCTTTCCAAAGAGTCCACACTGATTTTACGCCCCCATTATTCTCATTCAGGCAATTCAGCGAACATCTAATCTGCAGCAGAAAACTTTGCTTTTGTGAACTCACAAGTGAAAGACTGTCTCATCATTTGAGTCATTAGCAGAAAGTACGAAGAAGATATTTCTCCTATTGCTGTCAAATTCCTTATTGGAGCTCCATATTGAAATGTTAACTAATGCTTTGAATAGTTGGTGTAATTGTTTAATTGAATTGATAATTCTTCATGTATCTGAAATTCCACTCAGCCCGTTACTGAAGACCAAAGGGATGAGGTTACAGATTCATATGATGGACACCGTGCATATATTTGATAACCTTCAAAATAAGGACATCTTTGCTGAGGAATTTGTTCCAAGACACCTATCGATGCGAATGACAATGTCAACAAGACCAAAGAAAAAGTGATATTGATGAACTATAAAGAGCTATTGGACATATTTGATGAAGAAAACGAGAAAAATACTCCAGGTTACTTAGGAAACCATTCTATCTTTTTAAGTATTTTGCTTTACTTAAGCATCCTCTCTATGATAAGACCTTATTCTCTCTAGCTTTTGTTTTCTTCATGGTTGTTAAAAGTAGAGGTTGTTAACCTCGTTAGGATTGGTAAGACAAGGTCTAGCTGGCCTTGCTTGTACTTATTCCAATGGAGGATTTTTATATTTTTGTGCAGATATGTACGGGCTGGAACTCTGACTATTTTCACATTTTCACATTTTTGCTATGATCACATTCCTAAGAAAGGTACCAAGACAATGCTTTATAAATGCTTGACATGTGTGGAACCTTGAGCATTCTTGATAATTGTAGTTGATGCTTGCATTCATGTTTTTGTTTTCTAATTGACTCTCTTTGCTGCGTCAATTAGAGTGGAAATAACATTTGCTCCTTGGATATAAATTGATAAGAGCATAGGCTTTCTCCTATACCTTACCGTGATATAGAACGTCTCAACTAAGTGGATCCACTAGTCTATGCTAAAAAGCACTAAGGAATCATCTAAAAAGTATGACCCTTTCTTACCCACGATGGCTACATGGTTTATGGAGACTTGAGTTATTATGAACTCGTCCCCATATCGGTGCTCAATACTACTCCCAAAATATACTCAGCTCATATGTTTTAATAATTACAAAAACTCTTTCTGTGGTTTGAGATAATTACTCAAAAACTAGCTCAAAGGCTCTCTTGAAAATCGGTGTTTCCTTACTTGTTTAAATGTGAGAACATTTCAACTCTTGGGAATACTTAGTTCCCGTATAATCTTTTGAAGAAATGAAACTTTACTCTTACTCTTTACTCAACTCAAAACTCAAGCCTTAAAACAAATTTAAAACATTTGTAAAAGACTTTTGGAAAACTCTATGAACTTCTTTTGACTTGACTCTTACTTTCCTTGAATTGAATTATGGATTCAAGGCTCATGATCTCATGTTTATGGATGATTTTATGATGTTTAGACGTACCTTAGAGTGTAGAAATCAACT
>JAJOOO010004763.1:0-23367 GCA_029582685.1 Solanum piurae | reverse complement strand
CAAAAATGCTAATTATTCACTAACTAACAATGCCCAATTTAAAAATGCCCAATTTTTTTTAAAAAAACCCTAAAATAAAAATCTTCAATTATCTATACCTAACTAACAATAATCAAATCAAATTAACAATTCAATAACACAATCCAACAAACAAAAACAATAATATACTAACAAACAATCAATTATAATCGCTAGAATTGAAAAAAAAAACCAAAAATTTAACCCTACCTGCAACGACCAGCGACCGGCGAAGGCGGCAGGCGATGGGGACGGGGCGGCGACGGCAATGGCGACGAAAAGGGCGGCGACGGTGACGGAGACTGGGAGGGATCCGATCGATCGATATATTTAGAGAGAGAAGGGAGAGAATACGAGCGAAGAGAGAGAATACGAGCGAAGAGAGAGAATACGAGCGAAGAGAGAGAATACGAGCGAAGAGAGAGAATACGAGCGAAGAGAGAGAGGAAAATAAGAAAATGACAATATGTCTTTTAGATATTTAATAAAAAGTGACGGATAGCGTCTCTAAGTCCGTCGCTTTTTTTAAATATAGTTGACCAACATTTTGACCAAAAAGTGACGGACTAAAAGACACTGTCCGTCGCTTTTTAAAAATAGTTGACTAGATATTTTGACCAAAAAGCAACGGATTAAGAGATGTTGTCCGTCGCTTTTTTAAAAACTAATTAATAAAATAAAATAAATTAAAAACAACGGACAACGTGGTTATTTTTTAATTTATATATAATTATTTTTAATAAAAAGCGACGGACTAAGAGATGTCGTCCGTCATTTTTTTTAAAATAATTATTTTTATTAAAAAGCAACGGACAGTGTGGCAAAAGGCGTCGCTTTTTGGAGCGACGCCGTCCGTCGCTTTTTTGGCCGTCGTTTTTAAGCTGTTTTTTAGTAGTGTCTGATGTATTATACCCATTTCCTTCAGTAGAGTAACACAAACAGAATTCATGAATTCAGTCCCATTATCAGATCTTATCTTCCTTACTATTTTGTCAAACTGTGTCTTTACAAATTGCAGAAAATGAGCTAAAGCAACACACACATCTGATTTGTTTTTCAAAAAAAATAACCAAGTCATCCTTGAGAAATCATCAATCACTATTAGAAAATATTTGTTACCATCAAAAGTTGTTTACTTGTATGGACCCCATACATCTAAATGAATCAAATCAAACACTTGACTACTTTTAATACTGCTACTTGGAAATACACTCCTAATCTGTTTTGCACAAGGACACACAGTACATTTATTCAGGACTCTATCCACTACTTCTGAATTAACAGGAAAAACTTTCCTCAACATATGAGAGGATCCATGTCCTAGTCTCTTGTGCCACATATCCACTTCTTCCTCTGATAATTATTGTATCTCTAGCTCATTTTCAGGCACAACAAATGACTGATGTTTTAATTGATCTTGTGTCAAGTTCTTTAACAGCAAGTACAGGCCATCATCCTCTTTACCAATTTCCCTCACCTTGCCAGTGTAAAGCTCCTGAAATACACAAAAATGAGGGAAGAAAGTAACTGAGCAGTTTAACTCCTTAGTCACCTTGCTTACTGACAGCAAATTGTACTTAAACTCTGGTATGTGAAACACATTTGTAATTACACTTCTTGGAGATAAATGACACACCCCTGTATAAGACATATATGACACTTCACCAATAGGTAAATACACATGCTTGGGATCTTTAACCTTGACTATAGATTCTTTATTGAGCATGCCAAATTTTGACATCATATGATTTGATGCCCCTGTATCTATAATCCAGACCTCATTATTTTCAGAAACTAATAAAGTTTTACATGCAGTATTAGCCTGAGCTTCATGTGTTTGGCCTGCATCTTCAGCTTTGTGACCACATTTTTGGTTCTGCTTGAGCATCTGAAGAATTTGACTGTATTGGTCTCTAATGAAATTGCATCCTTGCAACTGATTTGAACACTGTGACTCTTCATGGTCATATTAGTATTACTTCCATAACTGAAAGAAGGACAACCAGACATACCTTCATAGCCATCTTTTCTTGCATTATTATCATTATTACCAACCATGTAGGCTCTATTTCCTGTTCCAGCATTCAATTTCCTCTTGGACTTGAAATCTGAAGGATATTCAATCAGTTTATAACACTGATCTTTGGTATGCCCCTTGCATCTACAGAATTCACAAACAACTGCAAAATTCTTCTTGAACTTGTTGTATCCTTGTGTAGTAGAGGTTCCTTTAGTTCTTGAATACATTCCTAGAGCCTCCACTCCAGTACTACTTATAGAACTTAACCCCATAGTTGACCTACTCGAAGTCACTTTTTGACACTCATCATTTACAATCATAGCATAAGCTTGATTTACTACAGGAATTGGACTCATCAACAAGATCTGACTTCTTGCATGTCCAAAAGATTCATTCAATCCCATCAAGAATTGATATAACTTTTGTCGATTCAAATGATCAACAAAACCTCTTGTTTTCTCACAATCACAACCAGGAGGTGGCACTAATGTCTCAAATTCATCCCACAAGGCTTTGAGTTTGGTAAAGTACACTGATACAGACTATGTACCTTGTTGTAATGTTGCAATCTCTTTGTGCAGACTGAAGGTTCTTGATTCATCTAACTGATCAAACCTCTCTTCCAGATCCTTCCATACACCTTGAGTTGATGAAGCAAATTTCACTCCTCCTACTAAACTCTTTGAAACTGAGTTCAGAAGCCACGATAACACAATGGCATTAACTCTTTCCCATTGACCTTGTAATTCAGTACTTACATCCTCATTCTTGCATGATCCATCTACCAAACCAATCTTGTTTCTACCTAGTAAGGCCAATTTGATTTACCTACCCCACAATGCATAATTTTCTATCCCAGCAAGTTGAAACGAAATCAGATTTACACCACTGATATCAATGGGACTCAAGAACAAAAGATGACTATAATCAACCCCTTGACTCATTGACATAACTGGAATGGAACTTGGATTTCCAGAATTTCCTTCCACACTGTTGTTTCCAGTCGTGGTTTGATCACCAATTACTCCTTGAGTCATGTTAACTATCTTCCTTCTTCTTCAATTGCGCAGCGGAAACTGAAAAAACAACAACTTATTCTTCAGATTCTGTCACCTACTCTGATATCATGAAGATTTTGATAAAACGAGAAGAAAAATCAGAATTGAAAAAGATGAAGATGTGAATAGAATTCTTGGATACTAATTATAATGACCTAAGCTATGTATTTATACATCAACTTTCAAATACCTAACTACCTAACTAACTTCTTGACAATGACCTACAACTAACTTCTTGAAAAGGCTTATAACTAACTTCTTGAAAAAGCCTTCACACTTCTTTTATTTTAACATCCTTCTTCTTTTCTATTATCTCAATAATATCAATTGAATAATGTATAATGGTGACAAACTTACTAATTAAAATTGTATGCATTGTTGAAGAAAGGAAATCATGAAGTGATCATAGAGTACTACTCCGGCGGACCACTTTATTTGTCACATTTTTTATGTTTTTAGATGTTCCTTAAGAAATTATTGTTTCAAATACTATATCTTTATTTATTATTTGGAAAAATAACAATTTTGATCCTTGAGTTACTATCTTATTCCGATTTTGATCCTTGTATTATTTAGCTAAATATATTAAACCTTTAATTAATTAAAATATATGGTTTTGACTCTTTGAACTAATAGATATTAAATAGATAACATAAGTAGTGTGTTAAATAAAATAAAAAAAGATAAAGAAGAAGAAGAAAACAAAAAGAAAGACCCGAATTGATTTTCTTCGTCCCATCATCACTATGACTTTTGAGAAGCATAAATCCAGAGAAAAAAAAGAAAAAACTACTCCTCCGTTCGTTCGACAATAGTTGTATGTTATTGACTTGATACATCTTTTAAGAAACAATAAATAATAGGAGTGATATTACTATCCTTTGACTTTATTATATTTAATACTTTAAAAAATGTGTTAGATGATAAATAATATTTAATAAGAGTAGCAAGGATAAAATAGATACAAAAGATAAATTATCTCTTGATTTTTTAAATTGGACAAGTATTGTTATACAACTATTTTTAGTATAGTGGAAAAAAACGTGCCCCGCCCGATCTAGTATATATATTTATTTTTTCTTTATTTAAAGTATATATTTTTTTCTTTTTACTTTTTTAAAGTATATTTTTAAAACATAAATATGTTATTTTTAATCTTTCTTCAATAAATAAATAAAAAGAGTTACTCTAAACAATCACTTCGAGTATGTGTATGTGCTTTCAAGATTTATTGTATTAACTAGTGAACTTGTCCGCGCTTCGTGCGGTTGTAAAAGATGATAAGTCACGAATAATTTTATTAAGTATTATATAGATGAAGATGTATTGGCAATATAATTGTTAGACCTTAAATTGTTAAAAACGAAGAATAAAATACAAATTCAATGCATAATTAATCTTTGGAGTTTTTGTCCACACTCACACTCATAAGTTGATCATAATTCAATAGTCTGCATCTTATTTTTCGAGTCAAACTAAAATATGCATATAATAAGCATAAAAAATATAATAACAAAAAAAAAAGTGACGATTTCTATAAATTCTGGCAATATCTCTCGAAATATAATTTTTTTTTATTAAAGTGATGAATTCTATAACTCTGACAATATCTCTATTTATATGACTATGACTATTAATTATTTTAGAAATTAGAATAACAAAAAGTTGTTAGTGTAATGAAAATAAAGATTATTAAAGCTTACATTAAAGATATGACATTTTAATTTCTTAACATTGCGTAATAATATAATTAATAGAGTTAAATAAGCGGATTTTTAAAGTTTTTAATATTATTTATAACACATAAATGATGAAAAAATAAAGAAAAATCCGAAAAAAGGAAAAAAAAGAAAAAAAAAGATTGTTGTAGTTTTGACCAAACAGAGGTGTCATATCACTTTTTTCTATTCATAGTATTATTTATTATTCTATGATTTAAATATTTAAAATACGTTTTGGTTCTTCAACTACAAATGGTTTAGATTAACATTAAGCTGTGTGTTTTTCTTTAATTTTGGTTCTTGCATTGTTAATACATGTGAAACTACAAAAAATCAATCATCAATTTATCAATATATATATATATATAGGAGATTGTTAGACTTGTTGATGTGGCATGCCTCTAAGATAAATTTATTTTTATCTATTTTCTTAGAATTTAAGCATTTTTATATTTTTAAAAATATTATTAATTATTGATTATAAATTATTAATTATTAATTAACGATCAGTTATACCTTCAAAAAAATAAGGAATTTCAAAACGCTACCTTTTTGCCTTCACATAAAAATATATATTTTTAAATATTTCTTTTCCTTATATTCCTTTTTCTAAATATATGGTTATATGATCGTCAAAGCAAGAAAAGACGCCAGGTAACGCTACGTGTTTCCACACCCGAACGTGATTGAAGAAAGACTACATCAGCTATTTTTGCATCGGAATATACGATTCAAAGGCAAGAGACGAAGAGAGAATAAGTTCATTTTGGGTCACAGAAAGGATCGGATCGAAGGAGAAAGGTTAGGCAAGCCCCTAACCTAGTCCTGATTTGGTTCTCCAGTGGAAAGATTTGAGATACCTATAGATCATCAATAGTGTATATATACTTTTAGTATTACTATTTACGATTTAAGTGTAATTGGATATAGATGTTGTGACTTCTATCCCTCACATATGTGAGGCTTTTATATCCTATAGTTCATCAATAGTGTATATATATTGTTACTATAGTGTATATATACTTTTGATCATCAATAGTTTAATAGGATATGCAAGTTGTATCATCTATCACATATTAGAGGGATATTTATAGGGGTCCCTGGCTGTTGAAGCGCGCTCTATGAGATCTTCAGGCGTTTTTATACTCTCAAGATCTATGCCAGCTTGCAAGGCTTCTTCATAGGAAGGGTATTTTTTATAATGAAAGGCGGTCGCAGTAAGGTACATATTTTGAGCTATAGCAGGACCCCCTTTTGGAGGGGGGGGGGTATTCATTGTATTCTCTTTAACAGTTCGTCTAGAGAATACAATTAAAGACCTCGCTATATCACATTCATGGAAATGTAATACGCCAGAGCGGTAAATCCTACCACGGAAGTCAACAAAGGCCGGCAGATAAAATTCATACCCCGCGTAAGCTGAAGCAATTTCGAGTATAAATGATTCATAACGGGCTCGTTGCAAATCAGCCAAGAACACATTTAGCACGCTCTGGTATGTGAGAGACCCCTTATTTTCATATTTAAGGAAGGTATCCCTTAAATTCTTGATTGAAATAGGTATATTAATCGATGCTAGAATACGAGGCTTAAGAATCCCCTAAGAGCCTTTCGGATCTCTCTTGAACAGCGGTCGATCAGTCCTTTTCTTCTGTTGATACTGAGACTGATGCTTTGATTGTTTCTCATATCATTCGCTAATAAAGATCCACTACTTGCCTTGTCGACGCTAAACTCAGTACATCGCTTCCTTACTAGTACACCTACTAGACTCGACGCTCTGCTAATAGACCCCCTCATTTGAACATAGATTCGAACTCCCACTCAGAATGGTTACTGGACAAGGATTGGTTGTCTTTCGAACATCGGATCTCGAGTACAAGCCAAGGAGAAAGACTGTCATCTCAGGCATACCATCGACAGAGTAATGAAAGGACAGATTCGATTAAGGTTTGAATAATCAGGAATCCTATCTTCTTTTTTACCATAAAAATCCAAACTAAACAATTTATGCCTCGTCTGATCATTGGTTACTGAGAGGTTAGAAGTATATCTTCGCTTGCCAAAAAGAGAATGCGCATTCATTTAATCATGATCATTGTGGATCGAAAGGTGACAAATGATTGATAGGAACGAATTGCCCGGGCTTCCCTGCATCCGATCAACTCATACCTCCCAGCCCTGTAACTTTAACTTAGACTTAGGGCTGGCCTTGCCTCATTCTTGAAGGAGGCTCTCACCCTGTCCCCGACATTGTTCTCCGACGATGTCCCCTGGGAAAAAGGAGTTGAAACCCACTTGACTGTAAGGAAAGGAGCTACCACTCTCTTTCTTTCTTCTTCCGATCAGGACAAGTGGGTTGGTTCATTTCGTCCTCCTATCTACGCAATTCTATGTCTTCGTTCGTGATCAGGGCTTTGTTCTGGGGGGGCCTCATTACGCAACTTTAGAAAGGAGAGAATGACTTTCTGAAATTCTCTCCAACCCTTTCTATCTATCTTTAGAAGTAGGGTGAGAGAAAGTCAATATGATATTTGCGTTGGTTTTTTCAACGAAACTAAGCACTTTTCTTCTTTCTCATTCGGAAGGCTCAGTCCCACACCCTGACTTCAATGATGGGAACAACCTCCGCACTCCGGCGCTCAAAAAGAGTCAATGGGAGTAGACACATCAATAGCATCAGACGCAGAGGAAGAAATCCTTGCTCTTCGGGCTAAAATGTTGACTTTGCCGTGGAAAGAGTAATGAGAGGAAATGCTTGACCTTCCCTTGTTCTACCCTTCGAACTGCCTTTTATTTTTGTAGTTTTCTAAAATTAAATTTTACTTATCTCTCCTTGTTATTATCGTAATTTTTTTTGCCTCATTATAAACATATATTTTTTAAATATTTCTTTTCCTTATATTCCTTTTTCTACCTTTTATTTTTGTGGTTTTCTAAAAATAAATTTTACTTATCTCTCCTTTTTATCATCATAATTTTATAATATATATATATATATATATATATTGATTTCTATTATTTTCTAAAAATAAAAATATTTTATTTATCTTTCTCCTTATTATCATAAATGTATTTTTTTTCTTTCGAAAATTGACTTCATTGTATTGAAGTGTGTAAATATTATGTGTATATAGTATTCTAACTCTTTTTTGTTTTTGCTTTGTTAGAGCAGAATTTGAGTACTTTTATAATTATTTTATATATTTTTAATTTTCTGCAAATTTTAATAGCAAGTTAAATGAGATTGATTAAGAGAAAAATCAATTGAAAGAACATATTTATGATTATAAAAAGAAGGAGATATATATATATATATTTATATATATAAATAGAAGGTATAATATTAAATTATGTTAATAAGGAGCAAAGTTGATTACATTTTTTTCTTTTTAGAAAATCAAAAAAATAGAAGGTGGGAAAAAGAATTTAATAAAAAGTAATAAATTGTAATAATGATAAGGAAAGATAAAAAAATAAAAAAGTATGATGAAGAGAAATAAATAAAATATATTAAATTTTTTTTCCAGAATTCATAGATAAGATAAAATTAATAAAGTTGAAAAAATTGGCAAAAAAAAAAAAGGTCAGACGACGGAAGAAGAGATCAGCGGCAATGATTCTCGAATATATATGGAACAAACTAAATGCACTACTAATTGTAAATTAAACTTAAATTTTACATTACATGAATTCTTTTCTTTCCTTTTTCTTTTCCTTATTCCTCGTTATTATTTTTTCATTTTCCATTTTCTATCATCACTATAATCTTTATTTATTCATTACTTCTAACTATCATTTATTTTTATTTATCTCCTTCTAATTTTATGGAAATCTTCCATAATCAATTTTCTCTCTAAAATACCTCATCATTTTATGTTACAATGAAAAAAGTTGAAGATAGAAAAAAGTTGCAAGATATATCAAATTATTTGTGACTTCAGAATATAATATTTACAAGTGTTTTGATTCTCGTGAGAATCCATTGATCACTTAGTCACGCTCTACTGCAATTCACCCCCATGGTATAAGTGTAACATTCAACAAATGTCCAGTAATTTCATTCTCATATTGTTGGTGTTTTTACGTCTTGAAATGGTAAGTGAGTGTGTTGATAATCTAGCAGGATCACAAGAGTATCAATATTGACACTTGAATTACGAAATTATATTTGATTCATATTTAGGGGATTACATATCTTATTATAGTTGAGAACATTACCTAATTAAAAATGCAGAAGGAAAATAAAACAGGAAAATAAAGGAATTAGTAAAACAAAAAAGTGAAAAGAAGTTAATAACATCACCATTGAAAAAATCATATTTTAATAAAGTAATAAAAAGTGCCTCTATATATTCATGTAAGTATGCTTCAACTCTTTCTTTCTTGTAGCTGAAGCCAGGATGGAGGTCACCTGTTCCCCTGTTGCTTCGTTTCATTTTATTTTTTGTGTACAATGGATTTCATGTGAATCTAGTTCCAAAACTCTCTGTGTTTTTGCTGGTGATATTTCTTTTTGTTGGCTTGACCACAAATGATTCCTCCATCAAAATGGATTTTTTTTCTCTTCGTATGCATCTCCTATTGGAGAAATTATTGATTAAAATCTTACCAAGAAATGATAAAAGGATCATTCAAATAGTTGTAGAGACATATTTAAACCCTTGAAATTGCCCATTTCAGAAGGACTCTCTCTTTCTCTTCTTTAAGAAATTTGCACATCTCATAAGGAAAAGAAGCAAATTGAAAGAGTACATGGTTACATATTCTCTAGTCCTTTTATTTTATATACTAAAATAAACAGTTTGGGAAGATGAAAGGTTTATGGCCTTTTCATCTTCTTCAATTTACTTGAATGTATATTGATTTGAACGATCTTGCTCTTTACTACAGTAAATGTTATTTAATAATTAATTAGAATGTATTAATTATTGTAGCCTTAATTATAATCCATTTACATGGAAAAATAGGGGGGGGGGGACAAAAAATCTGACAAAATGGAAAAATAGATTTCCTGATCATTGAGGCATGCCACATCAGCGGACTGAAGATCCTGCTTTATATATATATATTAATTAATTAGTCAATGATATCACTTTTAGTTATATCTGATTTCTTAAAATAATAATTTTTTAGATCATCTATTTTTAATAAAATAGTTCGAAAGGAGTAGCTATAAAGTTTCTTTTAATATTTTGTGGAAAATTTCTAGAACTATATCTTACGGAGAGTATATAGGTCCAACCCCTAATTGACATGGCTTAATTACTTGCATGACAACTCCCAAGATAGATCAATTGTGTGATAGGAAAATATTTGGGCAATTTCTCTTGTTCATTCTTTTCTTCCAATTTTATTTGTTTTTGGAGCTCAATGGTTATATTGTTATATACAAAAAAAAACATTGAGATAATTACCTCGAGCATTATTAATTGTCAAAAATATGTACAAAACAATATATGAATAATTCACTTATTTTTATATCTAAAATATCAATGAAGGGGATTAATTTTGCCACCACTTGAATGATGGTGTTATTTGCAACTAGTAATTAACAATTTTGACCCAAGAAAACGGGGGTGGGGGGTCCATTCCCTAATTGATGAGTTAACAATGAGTTGGTCCATGCTACTTCCTTCGTTTCATATTAATGGTCATACTTTCTTTTTACACGCCTTTTAGATATTATAAATAAAAGTATTTTATCTATTAATTTATCCTTTAACTCTTTTCAATGGAATTAATATTATTTACTTTCAAGAATAATAAATTTTAAGTACTGAAACTGTCTTATTAGATGGACATCTTACTAAAAATATTTATCTCTTAATATTACTTGATCACTTAATAGATCACGATAGAATTAATTATTTTTTTCCTATTTTGCCCCTACCATTAATATGGTCTTTGGAAGTACAAACAAATTTTGAAGATCTAAAATTTCTTTTCTCAATAGGCTAATTAATATGAACAAAGGGCAAAATAGTAAAATCAATCAATCTATTAATAATTTCTTAATTAACATGTAAAATAAAAAGTGTTCATCTAATATAAGACAGAGGGAGTATCTATTTTTCTGGTCTTATATTTTGAGAAAACTTGTTCAAAGAAAGTGTATTAATCATTCAATATAACGTGTAAAATAGAAAGTATCCATCTAATATAAGACGGAGGGAGTATATATGTTTCTGGTCTTAAATTTTGAGAAAACTTTATTCAAAGAAAGTGTATTAATCATATAGATAGTGTATAGCTAAAAAAAATCCTGGTCAAGATTATAACCAATTAACCATTCCTCAAGTATGTACTTTTATATCTAGAAAAGAAATATAAATGGTCAGAAATAAATATAATTTAATAAAACAAGATAAAATTTACCAATTTATTTTCTTTACTGTTTTTTAAAAAAAATATTAAGACTGTGATCCCGTACCTCATTTTCCCTTAGCCCTACCTTCATATTTTTTTTAAAATAAATAAAATATTTATAGGTCCATCCCCTAATTGGAATCTGCTAAATTATCTGCTGGTAATTTAGATCAATATAATTGTTTAGGTAATTTTATTCGACTCAAAAATAGATATTTTATTTTACTTTTTGATTAAGAAAAGATAATTTATTATATTTTATTCTTTCTAGCCTTAATATTAAATAATTATACAAAGTAGTAAATTAAATTCAGAGTTCCAAAGTATAATTAATAAGATTAATTTAGTAAAATACGTCTCTAAAAAAAGTTTCTCTAAAAGATGTGCCAAGTCAAGTAATATGAAATTGAGAGAGTACATGATGTCGAGTATTTTACATTTAAAATTTCATTTCCAAAAGTTAAATTTTTTTATTTTTTTTAAATACTAACATTCAATTAAATTATTTGGCTCATTACTTCACTGTTAGCGGCTTTTTAACTAGCTTGCACTTGAGATGCTCTACGCGTCTCTTTATTCATATATTCAGTGTTGAACCAAGTCGGGCTAAACACGTTGACTTTTGATCTTGAAAATTTGTTCATGCAATAAGCTAATTAAAAGTTCAACACTACGAATTTTCAAAATCATCAGATTTAGATGGGGATATTGACATATGCATACACATCAGTTGGTTCGATTCAATTCGGTTCAGTTTTATATATTATCACTTAGATTTTTTATTTTTAAATATACTAAACCAATAACCAAACCACGTGAGCGTTGAGTTGTTGCATATGCTGAGAGCATTCTAGAGTGACTACCTCCATATTTTCCACTTGTAGCTCCTGTAGTGTTGTGAGTTACTACCACTGCATTTTGAGTTCTTGGTTAAGTGTTAATATGCTGACTTAATCATTGGAGTATCTTCCTTGATACACAAAACACAAACCGAGAAGTCATATTAGAAAGAACAACTTTCACATATAGCAAACACAAAATTCATATTTGTATGATATAACAAAGTTTGCATAATTGCGCTCCATAGCAAACATATATATGTATAATTCGCTATACATACACAAAAAAAAACAGTTGTATAATTCGTTATACATATACAAAGAAAACAATTGCATAATTCACTATACATATACAAAAGAAAGCAGTTGTATACAAAAGATCAATTGTATAATATGTAAATGTATAAAACGAGAAAGAGAGAAAGACAAAAGAAAACTGAGCAGAAAAATATTTGTATTGTATAATTATAAGTGTATAGGACGAAGATATATGTATTTGCATGTATATATACAATTTTCTCTCGCTTTATACAAACAGAAGCACAATTTATACATTTCGTTTCTGTTTGTATAAGCGAGGGTGGCGAGCGAGATCTGGGAGAGGGGAGAGAGGGGAACAAAAATATATGTATATATACAATTTTCTCTTGCTTTATACAAACACAAACGCATTTTATACATTTGTGTTTGTATAAAAGCTAAAAAGAGCGAGACTGCCACCAAACGAGAGTGGCGAGCGAGATTCCACCAAGGAGAGTGGCGAAAATAGCAATAATTTGCTATAGGGTACAATTAAATCAAAGTATATTTATAGCATTTAATTTGAATTAATAGTTTGCTATTATATACAATTTTCCCTATTAGAAACACTAAGAAAACCTGAAGAGCCAGTTGTTCACAATTCTGGCCAGTCCGTCTACCCTTCTCAACTTAATACTAGGTTTTTGTATGTGGCAAGGTTCGAAAACATCATGCATTGTGCTCTCACCACTAGACCAAAACCTAATCCAAAACCTAATCGAGGGCAAGTTGTATTAGAAACAAGTTAGCTAAGTAGAATAGCTACCTTCCTGGAATCTCTAAAATGAAGGAGGTATACACAAGCCCAGAAGTCAACAGTAGAAACAAATTAGATAAGTAGATTATCTACTACTTCAGATCTATGATACAAAGGATATGCAGAGTAACGCCATTGCATATTAAGCAGAGGTAACAATCGCAAGTGCGCATTTTTATAGCTTTATTGTGTTCTCAGGTCCTTCTAGCCAGCCACTCTATCAAAAGTCAATTGAAGTTTCATTGATGGCAGATCAAATATCGACTCAATGAAGCCTCAACATGTATATGACAAGAATATGTTGTATGATAGAATGAGGCCACGACTCTTGCAGAGCATAGAACTCATTGTAAGACAAAGATGGGCAGCTCTAGGCTACTACATGGTTTCGACATTCCAATTTCTCTGGAAACAAATCTGCAGAGCATAAAGCTTGATACAAGATCCTCCTTTTTTGTTTCTTACCTGTTACAAGATCCTCCTACCGAGAGTAGTGAACAACCAACCTCATTTTCAGCTACTCCGAACAATGTTAATGGAGTATGTCTAATGTATATGAAAGGCAATAAGTCCATAGCATGGGAAGAAGAGTTTGGTTACTGAGGTTGATGAAGTTATACATGAATAACTTACCTCCTAACTAACTATCAAACTTGGTATTACTGACGCAAAATTTAATACCTGCATAACTCACCTCCAAATCAACTACCAAACGACCCCTAGCTTCAAAAACTACACTAGCAGATGAATGATTGGCTAAATATGAAGAAAGATCCCTTTTACCGAGTATAACTTCTCAATTAAGGCGATCAACTAATTTACTGGTTTTACTTTATACAGCATTCAAACAAGGCATAATACAGAATTATGCTCTTTAACTTGGCTTCAACTTGCATCTATGATCTCCAACTTTGGAGGTACACAAATAGACACTTAAACTTATACATAATTGAACAAATATACATACACGTTCTATGTGGCGTAATACACGTAGGACACCACACAAAATTGTCATATACGACGCCACCTAGGACAAATATGCCTATTTGTTCAATTTTATACAAATCTAAATGTCTACTGGTGTAATCTCAAAGTTGGAGGGCGTAAATGTCAATGAAAGCCAAGTTAAAAGACATTTATGTATTATGTTTTCAAACAAAGATGATCAACATATAAAGCTTGCAAATTGATAAAAACTTTAAAGGAAAAAACAGAAAAGAGTCAAATAATTCCAAATTCTGTAAAGGAACAATTAAAATCACCATTCAGACAATTCATCAAACACATAGCATACAAGACTATTATTCACCCTTTCTCCTCCCGAATGAAATCCTCAGAATTCAATGATTGATGATCATCATTGTCGCTTATCGCAGGTGGGTCAATAGGCCCAGGCGTTTGTTGCTGAGCGTTCATAAACTGCTCCATATCCCGCAGTCTGGTCCTCACTACGCTTGTTACTAAAACTGCAAAAAAAAAGAGAAGAAACTGAAGTTTTGGGGAAAAAGGTAAACCTCAAATAATGGAGAAGAAGGAAGGGTATACTTCCAGCAGTTCCAATGGCCCAAAGCCAGAGGATCTTCACTCCTGGTCCTCTGTCTTTCCACATTTTCCTGTTTGTATTTGTTTTCTCGTAGCACCCAATTTGTCTGCCCCTCAGCTCGGGTAATAGAGAAACAGGCGGATTCGGATCGGCCCACAATGGACGGGAAAATTGGGCGGGTAGTCACTTTTTGTCCAACTGGATATTAAATAGAGAAAATCGTATAAAATAACAAATTATTAATTCAAATTAAATGGTATAACCACAGTTTGATTTAAGTGTAACTCGTAGCAAACAGTTGTCATTCGTCTCTCTCCCTGATTTTCTCACTCTCCATTTCTCACTGCAGTCTCTCCTTCGCTTCTCTCACTTTATACAAACACAAATGTATAAAATGTGTTTGTGTTTGTATAAAGCGAGAGAAAATTGTATATATACATATCTTTTCGTTCACCTCTCTCCCAGAGAATCTCGCTCGCCACTCTCACTCGCCTCTCTCACTTTTATACAAACACAAATGTATAAATTGTGTTTGTGTTTGTATAAAGCGAGAGGAAATTATAATTACAAATACAAATACATATATTTTCGTCCTATACACTTATAATTATACAAATACAGATTTTTCCCTGCCCAATTTTTTTTTGTCTTTCTCTCTTTATCGCTTTATACAAACACAAATTATACAATTGATTCTTTTGTATATGTATACCGAAATATACATATTAATAGTCATAGCAAACATAAAGTTTGTTATTGAACGCAATTATACAAACTATAGTTATGCATACAAATATAATTTTTATGTTTGCTAAACCTAAATTACTCTATTAAATATGGGAAACTTTCAAAAACATCAAATATCATAATAGGATTTCTTAGCTACAGTTTCATTCATTATAATTCACAGCTATACTTTGATTTGCTACGCATTTCTATTCTTATACTTTCGCGGATTTTGGAGAAAAAAATACAAATACCAATTGATTTGTATCAATATGAATACATATTAGGAGGAGAGAGGCGAGCGAGATCGGGAGAGGGACAAGGGAGGATTGTATTTTGTATTTTATTTTACAATGTATTATGTATTTATTTAATGACAATTATTTTGTATTATGTATCAATTGTATTCGAAATCCAGTGAATACAATTGTATTCATCCTTTCTTTGATTGGATACAACTGTATTCGACGAATATATATTGGGAAGTCTTGGATCGGACCAGGCAGTGTATATTGACTTCCCGCGTCCCCTATGGGTCGTGTGACCCATCGAACATGAGGAGGGAGCCGCATGGTTCCTACCTAGCTGCAGGGACATGAGGTAGGTGTATATATTTGGTTGTGTGAAACTTTGTGTTGATGGCTCAGCTGGTTTCTTCTACATTATGTGTATTCATATGCATTGCCTATCACTAGTATAATTGAATGTTGTTTGCACCTGCCGATCTTAAGGGGGCGTTTTGATTATGTTTGTTGTTTGTACCTTCGGTCTTATGGAGGTTCGGTTAGGTTATTATTTGACTAAAATTGTGTACATTACGTCGAATTGATCGTTAGTTGCTTAAGTGGTTGGTTTTTCCCTATCTTAGTGCTCTTTGATTCGGTTGTGGTTATGTTGAGTGGCAGTATTATCGTGGTTCTTTCCTTGGTTAGTTGACTTCAGAGGATCTTATCGTTATTAAGTTGTTGGGCATGCGCCTCCAGGCATGTTCCTTTGTCTTGGTCTCTTACTTAGTATACACTATTCCTTCATTCTTACTATATGTATTATCATGCTATATCTCCTCGATAGATACTTGTGTGATGTGATTTTCTTATTGATATGTTGTATTTACTTGTTTTATCTTTGGAGTTCAGTCGGTCTATGTCTACTGAGTACCGCTTGTTGGTATTCAACCCTATAGATCACAGTACGAGTTCTTGTTGTTGATTTGGATCTTGTACGGAGCAGCTTTTAGGATTCAAAGATTGGGCTGAGCTCTTGACGTCAGAGTTGTCAATCTCCCTCTATGTTGGCTAGGACTAATTTGTAATATGCTTTGAGAGACAATTATGTGCTTATTGTATTTGTAAAGCCTTGTACTCCTATTTTGATTATAAGCTCGACTACCGATTGATGTCAAATCTTGGGATTGCCTTGTGATGTATTTATTTGATTATTTCCCTTTTTTCTCTGTGCTATTTATTCCTTGCTTCTTTTATATGTTCTTCCGCGAGATAGCCGTCACTTCTAGTTTCGGGTATGGGTTAAGGTTACCTACCGGTGGATATGTCATCATGATCTGAGAAATCATATCATGACACAGAAATAACATGGATGAACCAAACCTTTAACAAATGACATAGATCAGCCTTTTGTCAAAGTTCGGTGGCATATTTGAGTTTTTTCTCTATTTTAATAAAAGAAAAAAATAAAACTAAAAACTTTATAAATTTGGGTTGGGTCTTGACCCATCTATAACCCATTACCTGACTTTGACCCAACACATTAAGACTGAGCAAATTTGGATTGAGTTGAATCTTGACCCATTACGACTCAACCAAATTTGACTCAATAAGTCGAACTGTCACCCCTAGGCCAAATCATCAAAATGGACAAATACTATGGATAAACGAAATCCTAGAAGTTCAGCTTGTCTATTTGAAGACAACCCAGATCCATAAATAAACTTATTTTTCTTGTATACATATATATTTTAAAATCGTATAATACATAGTCACATAGAAGGAAAAGGAATAGAAAACATAGTAGATTAAAAGGTGGAGAGAGGGGGATTACAAGGTGTGGAACTGCAACTAAATTCCCATCAACAAACTTCTTGGCATGGCATAGCAAGAAGTGTCTTTCCAACATGTCATAATGGGAAAAATAGAAAACGCTTGCAAAACATAAGAATTGACTAATGGAAATGTTACCTGAATCGAGGCCAGAAGAATTAGCCAAACCACCAAATTTTACAATGCAAATAATTTCATTAATCAATTTTTTCTGTATTGAGAGCTACTTTGGATCATTAATTAGGACCAGATATAATTGAAACTATACAGCAGGTTTGATAGCTTGGGGAATTGCTTATGCATGTAACCAGGTAAAACTGAAACAAAAGGGAAAAAAACACAGAGGGACCAAGTTCTAGGCAAAATCATCATCATATATGTAATCAGGAGATAATCTCTTTTTGGGCAAAAGATTCTCGGAAGAGAGTTTGTTCTCGTATATTTTAGTATCTTCTAAAGGTCTATTTAACTTGCTTCTTGGCTTTTGCAAAGGTTTAAAAAATGCAGGTAATGTACTCATAGAAGTTCCATTAGGAGTTGATGCTGGCAGTGCTTGGGCTTGCAATATCAAATCCTGTTTCGGAAATGAGTTTTCTTTCTCACTAGACAGCTTGCTTGATGACAACGTCTTTAGTGATGGTGTTTGACGTGGAGACGAAAATGTGGCTTTTCTCATAAGCATTTCTTTGAAATGAGGTGAATCTCTATTTTCCACCTCTTGTTTTGACTTCAGAGTTGATTCAACAGGAACGAGTTTCCCATCCACTTGGCAAGTGAAAACAAACGAAACCTGCAAATATTAGAAAAATGAGTGTTCCAATTTAATGTAACGAAACAGCAAACAAGACCCCGAGGGACATAGAAGGTTAAGTTTTTGTCCTTTTTCTTTTGGCGTCAATATATAATATCATAGTATCATAAAATGTAGCTCACATAATACCAAATCTGCCCTTATACCTTCCACTGGTCATATTAATTATTATTTTTAAAATTTGGAGTATGACACGTGATTAGTTTTTCATAGATCTTTAAGTACATTAAATGAGAACTCAAGTTTTGACTCACTGTTCTTTCCTTTTTATTCTTCATTTACTTTTTTGTCGCTCGGGCCCGGGGGCATGAGAGGAGAGGGATTTAGTCTGAGCTCAATGCAACAATAATTTGAACTCTCTGCTTACCTCATCTCCTGCTGCGGACTGGAAAATTACATCTGGTACTGATTTTGGGGAAAAATGATGACCCCAACTGGCCAAGTCCTCTTCCTTGGGAGCTCCTATCTGGAGAAGGGTGTTTGGTGTATGAGAACCAAATAACAGAATTGCTACTTGGACTATACAAATAAATACCAACCTGCCTCTCTGAGCTTCGTAATGTATGCAAGCAACCAGCTACACCTGCAAACCCCCCAATATCCTCTTGATCAGGCTGATGACCCTGAGTGTGCAACTCAGCTATGATGTTGTCATCTGGCATCACTGCATCTGGTTGGCAGCGGTTGCAGCTCATTTTTTCATGAATTTCAGACCTGTATTAACACTTGAAGTTGAATTAAATATAGAAGACAAGAAGCATTTTGGTCGTACATGATACAAAATTATAATAGAGCATGAAGATGATAGTAACAGTGATTCATAATAAAATGGCTGAACGTATAGGAACATAAAAATTACACAATGTGAGCTTCCCTAAGTTTCTGCTATGCAGTTAACCCCTCCAATATAGTATAGGATCTTTCTTCTTATCCAAAGAAAACAAATAAGAGAAACATATGAATTCTTAACCATATTATCATTATATATACATGAAGGTAGCAGGTTCGTATTATAATCATTTCCCCTCTTTAAATGCGCCTAGTAGCACAATAGCTAACTTATTAAAATTTAGCAGAACCCCGTATTGCTTCTAGAGAATCTTCTAATTGTTCCATAGCAACTAGAAAAATTCTTTAACCTATTGTCTTCATAACACAAAAATTAAGCCCAACCCTTTTCTCTTTCTTTCTCTACATATTCCCACTACTGTCCCTCTTTTATTTCTCTTTCAGAGCATCCCCACAATCCAGTGATACAGTAGGCAATGACCCGCAACCCAAGCACTGAAAGCAGCATCACTGCTACCTTTGGCTCTATAGTTTTTAGTGTTGATATATGTCAAGGATGGGTGGGCTCTAAATTTTCTTTGAAATCCAATCATACTCCATATATAATAAGAATATAAAAAGGGCATCACATGAAGACATGTGCGGAAATGATGGGGCTAGTGCTTGCTAAGGAGCCGTTTGTCCATGAAAACTTTTTCCTTTTTTCAAACATTATTGTAAAATATTGTTTGATTATACATATAAAGCTTGAGGAGGTTAAGGAGGCTATGCGTAAGATGAGGAAGGGGAGGCCGACCAGGCCAAACGATATGCCGATGGGATTTTGGAAGACCGCAGGCAAGACAGTTATGGAGTGAACTGGGTTGTTTAATGTTATTTTAGAGACGACAAAAAATGCCCGAAGAATGGAGGTAGGGTATAATGATCCCTTTGTACAAGAACAAGGGTTATATTCAAAATTGCAACTATAGAGGTATCAAGCTTACTAAGCCACACTATGAAAATTTGAGAGAGTGGTGGAGATTAGGGTGAGGAGGGGTGTATCTATCACCGACAACCAATTCAAATTCAAGTGGAGGTGATCAACTACAGAAGCCATTCATCCCTTAAGGAGATCGGTGGGAGGTTGCACTAGGGATCAACTCTTAGCCCCTTTTTTTTTTGCCTTGATGATGGATGAACTGATGCGGCATATCAAAGGGAGGTGTCATGGTGTATTTTATTTGCAGATGACATAGTATTGATTGAAGACACGTAGTAAGTTAACACTATGCAAGAGGTTTGGATTTGGAGACAGACTGAAGTCTAAAGGGTTCAGGTTGAGTAGGACTAAGACAGAGTACTTGCAGCGCAAGTTCATTGATGCAACTAACGAAACATATGTGAAAGTGAGGATTGATATACAAGTCATCCCCCAAAAAAAGGAAGTTTCTTGGGTCAATAATCCAAGAAAATGGGGAGATCGACGATGATGTTACACATCATATTAGTGTGGGGTGGATGAAATGGAGGCTCACATCCATTGTCTTGTGTGATAAGCATGTGCCACCAACACTTAAAGATAAATTTTATAGTGGTTGTTAGATCACCTATGTTGTATGGGACAGAATGTTGGCCAATTAAGAACTCTCAAGTCCAGAGGATGAAAATAGCAGAAATGAGAATGTTGAGATGGATTTGTGAGCATACGAAGAGAGAGATTTCCTATGGCAAAGTAATAACGAAAACAGTAGTACTCATCTGGTAAAATGGGATGTACTTACTCTCAGCCATAAATAGGGAGGATGAGCATAAAAAAAATTGGTATTGCATATAAAGAGCCTATTACAGAAGTGGTTATGGAGGTATAACAATGAAGATATGACACTTCGGACAAGTTTCATTAATCATGAATATGAAATGGAATGCCAATGGATCACTAAAGAATTGACAAGTACTTATGTATGGCAGTGTATGGAAAGAGCATTAGGAATCTGTGGAATGATTTTGGGCAAATGTGGTGATTGCAGTGGGAGATGGTAGTAAGACAGCTTTTTGGGAGGACCACTGGATTGGTGAAAGTAGTTTGAAATCCACTTTTCCTGATCTCTCTATAATCTCACAAACTCACAACCAGATTAACCAAGTTTGGAATCAATAAGGGTGGAACCTTATCTTTAGGGGAGCTCTGAATGATCGGGAAGTAGAAAATTTAATTACCATGATTCAACTTATAGGAAGTTTGGGCCCAATGATCGGGTGTACAAGATTATTTCTAAGCTAATCACCGAAAGATTGAAAATAGTTATAGGGAAGTTGGTTGATGGACATCAAATGGCATTCTTGAAAGGAAGGCAAATCATGGATGCTGCTCTGCTGGCTAATGAAATGGTTGACTCTAGGGTAAAACAGAAGAAACCAGGCATCCTATGCAAGCTAGATATTGAAAAGGCTTATGATCATGTTAATTGGAATTTCTTGCTAAAAATTCTGAAAGACATGGGTTTTGGAGAGAAATGGATTGGCTGGATACAATATTGCATCTCAAATGTAAGATTCTCACTCATTATAAATGGTAAACCTGAAGGATTTTTTCAATCGCATAGAGGTCTTAGACAGGGAGACCCTATGTCACCTTTTTTGTTCCTACTAACTATGGAGGGTCTAAACCACATGTTCAGAACAGCAAAGGTAAATGGCTGGATAAAAGGGTTCAGTGCTCAAATAGGGAGAGGTGATGATCTGGAAATCACACATCTTTTCTATGCAGATGATGCCCTGGTTTTTTGTGAAGCAGAAGTGGCACAAATCAGACACTTGAGAGCAATCCTTACAATATTTGAGGGCATTTCAGGGCTTCATGTTAACTGGTCGAAAAGCTTCCTCTTCCCAATTAATCAGGTAGACAATCTACAAAGTCTAGCTGAGAATTTGGGATGTCAGATAGCCTCTCTGCCCACGAAGTACCTGGGTTTGCCTCTGGGGGCCAAAAACAAGGAGTTGGAGGTATGGAATGAGGTGATGGAGAGATGTGAGAAAAGACTCTCAAGATGGAAAAGTCAGTACCTATCACTAGGGGGTAGGTTGACTCTCATCAAGTCAGTTTTAGATGGGTTACCTACCTACATGATGAGTCTATTTCCAATACCCAAGAGCATTGTGAAGAAAATCAACAGAATGAGAAGATCCTTCATTTGGCAAGGGAACAAAGAAAAGAAAGGCTACAACCTGGTGAAATGGGAGACACTCACTTTGAGCAGAAAACAAGGTGGCCTTGGCATGAGGAATCTTAGCACCCAGAATAATTGCTTGCTACAAAAATGGCTATGGAGATTTTGTACTGAAGATGGACCCCTATGGAGAAGATTCATAGCAGGGAAATATGGCTTGTTTAGCCAATGGACTACTGAAGAGGTGATGGGGTCGTTTGGATGTTGTGTGTGGAAGACCATCAGAAGGTTGTGGCCACAGTTCAATAACAATATTTATATTAGTGTGGGCAATGGTCTGAAAACAGAATTCTGGAATGAAATCTGGAAAGGGGATGATAGCCTGAGGAACTTATTCCCAAACCTCTACACCTTGAGCTCACAAAGATCTGCTACTGTTGCTCAAGTATGGAGCCAACAAGGGTGGAACTTAGTGTTCAGGAGGGCTTTGAATGACTGGGAAATTGATGATGTGGCCAGGCTACTAGAGGTGCTAAATACCCCTCCAGTCATATCTCAAAGAAAGGATAAACCAATTTGGAAGTTACATAGCAAAGGAATGTTCACAGTCAAATCCTGCTACTGGAGGATAAATGTCAATCAGTCAGTGACTACAAAATGGCCTTGGAAGCTAGTGTGGAAAACAAGATGCCCATTAAAAGTAGCATGTTTTGTCTGGTTGGTCATAAGAAAAGCTTGCCTTACACATGAGGCATTACAAAAAAGGGGGATGCAGTTTTGCTCAAGATGCTTTATGTGTGAGCAGAAAGCAGAAGTAAATAATCACTTGTTCATTCACTGTAAAGCAGCTTCAAAATTGTGGAATATGTTTTTGTGTATACTAGGGGTTAGCTGGGTGATGCCAAAGACAACCATGGAGCTCCTTAAAAGCTGGACAAGAATTGGCAACAGAGAGAAAAGTGAAGATTGGTGGAAGACTATTCCAGCCTGTATATGGTGGACTCTATGGAAAGAAAGGAATTCTAGGTGTTTTGAAGGACAAAATGATAGTTGTCAGAAGATAGAAATGAAATGCTTAAGTCTTTTATTTTTTTGGTGTAAGCAAGAGTTGTTAGGGGAAAGCATAGAGATGGTCGATTTTAAAGGAAACTTGTAATTCTGTATGGCTTTTTGAGGGTGTGCCCACCACCCTGTGGGATGTAAGTTTCCA
>JAJOOO010004762.1:0-43403 GCA_029582685.1 Solanum piurae | reverse complement strand
TTCAAACCTTATATTTAGTATCTATATTTGACATAATGAGTTTTTGAGAATAATAGATCAGTTTTCATAATATAGAACTCTGAGTTTGGAGACAATACTTTCCTTAGCTTTGAAGAATTGAAGTTTTCCATTTTTGAGAAATTGGAAGTGGGTCTTTGAGATTCTTCAATCTAGACCTCTGTAAAGATGAAATTAATCTTACCCAGTTGATGGAAACACAACTTGGTAACGATTTCTATCTTTTTATGATGTCTAGCTAAAACTTCAATTTTTGGGGTGTGATTATGTGATTATGGGTTGATTTAGCTTATGGGTATTGTTAATTGATAGTTTAAATGTTGTTTAAAAGTGATTTCAATCAGCAATTATGGTTTTATTTAAAGGGTTGTAGTTGCAAATGCAATTCTACCTTCGTGTTTTTGGCTTGCTCGAGAGAGAGAGGTTTTAAACCAAAATTACTGATTGGATGGTCTGCGGGTATTGGGTTGTCATGGGTTCAACTCGAGAAAGTGAATCCTAAATGTTTTTCGACACATATAGCTTGAGAGAGTGAATGGACTAAAGTGTAAGATGTTCTTAATTGTTGCTTGTTGGTGTTCGAGAGAAACCAACTTGATTCGGGGTAAATTGTTCGAGAGAAAGTTTATCCCCACTAAAGTCTATCTTATTCAATGATTTACAGCATTTACTATCAGTTGCAATTACCCATTTGCCTACCTTAGCCTATAATCTAGTCACATCCCAAGAACCCGTCTCTTTACTTGTTAATTCGTGTTATTTGATGTTGTTGTAGTTGATAAATACAATAAAAAAACCCCGTTATTTGACACTTGTGCCACCCCTTAACTTGAATTATATTTTTATTCGTAAATGTCGATTTCTATGATTGACGTGAACATATTCGTACTTTGCTCTTGATTCTCAAACACGTACCACTCCCTGTGGGATTCGACCCCAAATCATTTAGTTGGGTTATTATACTGACTAGTGATCGTTGACACTTAGAATTGGATGAAGTATCCTGATACGTGAAATCAAAATGGCGTCGCTTCCGGGGAGTGGTGTTGGTTGAGAATCTTAAGTTAAGTTGAATTTTGTTCTTGTTAGTTGTAGTTGAATCTACTTACTTTTAGTTTTGGTTTTTGTGTTGCTTGTTTAGAGCAGAATAAAGGAGCATGTCTTGTAGCAATGGTGACCAAATGGACCTCTCTCCTTTGAGAATGATGATTCTTAGCGATAACATCCTAAGTTTCAGGCAAATAGAGGGTGAGTCAATCCATGAGTTGTGGCTAAGATTTAAGTCATTATTGTTGTAGTGCCCAGCTCATGGAATCTCATATAACATGCTATTGGACTGCTTCTATAGAGGTCTTGGTCTGGAAAATAAGAGTGTCTGACCAAATGTCTCCGAGGGGTCTCTCACGACTACCTTATGTGATAGCAGCCCAACTCCTTGATTACATAGCCAAGACCAACAAGGAGACTGAGAAGGACGAGATCTTGGCCATACATTTAACTCAGCTGGATCTAGAAGCCAAAAATATCTTGGAATTAGAATCACCGGACAAAAAGAAAGATCGGTACATTCCCCCTCACGAGCGTATCAAGCCCAAGGTAAACGAGGGTGGACAAATAGAAGAGATACTCTCTCTCATTCTTCACAAAGTCGGAGATCACAACAAAGTGTTGAATGAGATAAAAGAGAATGTCTCACTACTGAATGAGATGACTGCTTACCATTCCATATTTGTTCAGCTGCTGGTGACCCAAATGGGTCATGTGTTGTCTCGTCTCTACACCACAAATCAAGATTAAGTGGGGAAGTCATGCCACGACGTTAACTAAGGCGCTTCTTGGGAGGCAACACAAGGTTTTATCGCTTTATTTTTATTTTAGAAATAATCGTGTGTTGATTGTGCAGGTCAAAGTGTCGATTGTGTTTGAAAAGTGTAGATTGGAGAGCCAAAAGTCCAGTCGGTGACTCGCCGAAGAGGTCGGCAAGCCCGACTTGGACCGTTGTTGGACTCAAGACACTTTTAAATTAGAGTCTGTAAAACTCGACGAGCCTAGGAGCAACTTGGTGAATCGCCGACCAGGTCGACGATCACAACCTAGTCCACCGTTTGGACCCTCACATTAAATGGTGGTCCTGTAAAACTCGGCGAGGTAAGTGCCCACTCGGCGCATCACCGAGTGGGTCGGCGAGCAATACTAATGTCGCCGAATAGGCGAGAACTGGACGGTTTTAAAAAGCCACAGGTTTAAACTTTCTTACTCTTTCACTTTCCCTCACTTTTGAACTTCGCAAACTCACACCCGCACAATATTTTCCATATTTCTTGCATTTTTATCGTATTTTCGTCATCGGATTTGTGTTCAGAGTTGGATTTCTTTGCCTCCTAGCATTTCAAAGTATTCATTCGGCATCTAAGATTGGTTTTCCAAATCCCAAATTCATTTTTAGCAATTTGTACTCATTTGCAATGATTTTGATCTTAGTGATGTGTGTTGGGCCTCTCTGATCGTAATTGTATTTGTGTGTGCCTGTGTTAATTTGAATATCATGCATGTAATGCTTATATTGTTGAATTCCCGAGTTTTTCGTCCTTGAAATTGATTAAAATTGTGGGGTTGTGCTTGCATGTTGTTGGGTCTAGTCGGGTGAAGTCTAAGTAGCCTGCATTTGTGCCAAATGACGTATTTTACCTAATTATGGAGCAGTTGACGTCATTCTTAAGGACAAAAGTTGTCAAATGGCCAAATTTGGCCAAATTGGGAGAAGTTTGAGTATCCCGGAGGCATGGGTGTAATGGGTCTTAGTTTAATTTTATGAGTGCTTGTTTTGATTTTGTTTTCGAGGGTTGCGGGGTTGAATTTGAGGAGTTGGGTTGAAAGTAAGCATATTGGGTCGTTTGGCGAGCTGGGTCGAGCTCGCTGAACCACTCGGCGGTTCGTTGAGGTTCCCCATTTCGCCTTAAATTTCATGTTAAATGTGAAGTTTGGTTCTGTAACTTTTGGCGAGAAGCCTAAAGTCGCCGAATGCACTCGGCGACTCACCGAAAGTCCTTCTTGATTGCCCTTTGTCTGCGCCCCTATCCCTTTAACTACTATAACTTTCGGCGGGCTAATCATTGCTCGCCGAATGTTGTCGGTGATTCACTGAATGCGGTCAATGATTCACCAAATGTTGTCAGCAATTCACCGAAAGGCCTATCCCATCGCCGACATGCCAAATTTTTTGAAATTTTTGAGCCAATCCTTTCTGTGAGCCCGATCTAGCTCGCCAAAGAGATTCGGCGACTCACCGACTTGTTCGGAGAGTCTTTCTGCAACTCTTTTTTTCTGTGCTTTTACCCAAATTATTCCTAATTTTTGCTGATGTTTTGCAGATATGGCAAGGACAAATTTTGATATGCCGCCCCAAAAAAGAGCACGGGGAATTATTATGAATAAAGGAGGAGCCAACCCTCCATAAAAGGGAAGAACAGAGCCTCCAAATAGAGGCAAGGGAAAAGGCAAAAGGCCCATATTTGAGGCTCCGGAGCACCACCCCGATAGTGAGGGTCTCCATACCGCATTCTCTGAGCCAGAGGATGACCAATCCTTATAGTACCGGCGGGCTGAGATCCGTGCTAGATCTCTCCCTGACTCAGCTAAAGTCCCTTCAGATTCAGCGCTAGCTTCGGCACCTCATGTGGATCCAATGCCACCAGTAGTTCCTCCTCCTTGGCAACTTGACAGACTGAAAGCTAATGGGTTGCGAACAATTATTGAGGAGAAGTTGTTTTCAACAGAAGGCCTAGAAGGCATATACTCTGGGGTGAGGGAGACACTTCAGTACCATCGTTTTGAGCAGTTCACTAGGCCCCTACATTCCTACATGGGTCTGGGGGTTCTACTCTGCATATTGTGACCTGGTTCCTAAAATCAAGAAGAAGGCCAGTGAGTTCAGACCAGTGGGGTCCATTATCGTATGGAGTAGTGCACTGTAGCCATGATCACATCAACGCGGTACTTGATAGGGGGTCATACTTTGACTACCCCAACCTGGCTACTAGTACAACATCATTAGATGAGCTCAGGGGTTGTCAGACACCACCCCAAGGTGGATAGAGGCAGGAGTCCCAATCGAGAAGGGGGACTTGAGTGTAGTTGCACGTTATTGGTTTGGATTTATCAGCAGCTTTATTATGCCCTCCCAAAATGAGTCTGTTCTCCATCATCCTAAGGCGGCATGCCTTGGGTCGATTATTTCTAAGAAGAGCATCGACATGGGCCTTATTATTGAGTAGGAGATGGTCATAAGGGCCAAGCAGAGGCAGACTTCCCTACCATTTCCGGTATTGATCACAGAGTTATGTCGGCGTGCTGGATTGCCCCGGGACGTAGCTAGAGATATTGAGGTCACTCTCGCCTCCTCCACATATATCAGGCGTATAGAGGCTGAATACACTCGAGAAGAGGCTAAAAGGAGGAGAGAAGCTCTGATAGATACATCTTCAGAGGTGAATATCGATTCTATACCTGCAGAGGCACCTTTGCCTAATCCAGCCCCGGGCCTTCAGGTACATCTGCTCTGACTTCTTCTTCTTCAGAGGCTCCGGGTGCCTCTACCTTTAACCAGCCCTCCAGGATCACTCAGGCTATGATCCTGAACATGGGGAACCTAGCCCAGATGTGAGGGTGACCCGTCTAGAGAGATCTATCCCATGGATGATCGAGAGTGACATCCTTGTTGTACTTACCGCTCTCCAGATTTCCATTGACACTCTCACTGAGAGAGTTGATGCTTGTGAGAGTAGACAGAGGAAGACCTCTGAGGTTACGGCTTTGAAAGCCGAAGTTACGGATCTGAGGAAGGACATAGACTATCTAAAGTCTACTGCCTTCACTTCACTACTAAAGGCTGCTGATGATGTTGATGTCCCAGAGACTTCTGAGATCCCTCTAGCTACCACCGAAGATGTATATAGGGATGAACCAACAGTTGATGAGTCAAAGGTGGAGACCGACGAGGAGGAGATTGATATGAGAGAGGAGAGTATTTATGGAGACCTTCCAGATCTGGAGGAGACCATTATACAGTCGGTGATTCAGACATCGCTGACAGAGACATCCAGGGCAGGCCTTAGTGGAGCTGGTATTACTTCTGAGGTGACTCAGGACACTGATGCCCAAGTTCAGAGCACTACACCAGGTATTGATGCCCCGACAGACGGAGCGACTGCTTAGAAAGGATCCCTTTTTACCTCCCTCTCTGTCTTATTTTTATTTTACTTTTGGATACTTTATTGCTTGCATTTGAGGACAAATAGCTTTTGTTTGTGGTGGGGTGAGGTCCATCCTTTGATTACTTTGTCTATATGTTTGGGTTTTTGAGCTATAAATTGTGTTGATACTGTATTTTGTGGATATTTCAGCTTGTGGCTCCTTGTTTTTAATTGTAAGTGATTTTTGAACCCTTCCGAAAAATTTTGTGTGCCACCTCTTGTTTGTGTTTGAATGTGGCTATTCTCTTGCAAATTTGAGTATCGATCTTGATCAATACCGATGACATGAATAGTGCTCATAATCGAATAAAAATGAATGTGCGGCTACGATGAGGCCAAATGAAGTTGCATAGGCATTATGTGAACTTTTTGCATCTCATTGTGACTAGCCAATTATCAAATTGAGTCTCTTGTGATGAACATTGCACACTAGTGAAAGTGTGGACTCTTGTTTGACATTGGTGTCAATGCCTTGTGTGATGAGCGTACTGTGAACCATGTGCGATGACACCTAAAATGTGCCCCGTTGGTCCGGTTGACTAAGTGATGCAATCTCTTGATATGATTTTAGGCAATTTTGGAGAGTGTGAAATAATTTGACATTATACCGCTTTTTGTGGCCTACCTTGTGAGTGTGTGAACTTCACTTGAACACCTTTTGAGCCTTACCCTTTTCTTGGAAGAAACTTGATGAAATTGTGACCTTTCTTGATCTATTACCCTTAATTCTCATGATTTGTGGTTTGTGTAAATAGCCAACTTAGGCCAAAAGCCTAAGTTGGGGGTGTGGTAAAAAGAGAAGGTAAATCATGAAGTGCAAAGAAGTCCCCTTTGATCCATGGTTTTGAGAAAGATGGAACCCCTTCATTCAAAAAAAAAAAATGAAAAAGTTGTGGAATAAAGTTGTGAAAATGCAAAAAGAAATAGGGTGTCCAATAGTCCATGGAAAGTGAATAATGGGGTGAATTTTGAGCATAAATGAGAATGATGAGGAGAAGGAAAGGAAGTGTTGTTCATACCACATTTCATGAGGATAGAAGTCACTGAGCCTAAATGACCATATATTTACACTCAGCACCGTTACAAGCCTTGAAAAGACCTTTTTGATCTTGAGGGAGCTGAAACAATGGTGGTTGGAAAATAAGGGCAAACCTATGGGTAAAATCATGCATTGTGTTCATCTTTGTGAGTGTGAATATTGATAGTGATTCCGGAGCTATAAATTGTTGAACCATTGTGTGTGAATATGTAATCATTCTTTGTGTGAGGGCATTTGAGAACCTTTGTTGAGCTTGAACTTGCATTTGAAGCATGTATTGTGAGCTTGAGAATCTTTGGTAATGGTGACTCACCACTTGAATCTTTGAGTGAACAATTGATCCTTGCATGAATAAGTTGAGTCTTTTTGTGTGCATTCATGATTGAGTCTTGTGTAACACTGTTTGAGACATCCTTTTTGAACTGCTGAACTTGAGTTTTACTTGAGGACAAGCAAAATTTTAAGTTGGAGGTGTTGATGAGTCTACGATTTGGACTCATTTAAGGCTTTAGTTATATAGATTTAGTGTCCTCAAATACTTATTTTGTGCCAGTAACAGATGTAAAATCCTTGTTTTCCAGGTATTTGGATTTAGGAACAAAGCATAGACACTAAGAAGCGAAAAGTAACAAGGCAGCTGAAAGAAAGAAGAAAATAAGAACTGATGATCGCCTAATCCATTGGGCGAGTCACCGCGTGGCCATTATCTCGCCTAAAGTTCCAGTGTGCAAATCCCTGAAGGAGAAAATAAAGTCAGCAAGAGAAAAGAGCAGTAGGCGTGTCGCCGAACGGTTCCGCGATGGAGTGTTAGATCGCCTAAAGTTACAGAACTTGAGGATGCTGGAGGCTAAAGCAAAAGGCGATGGAACTGACCAAAGGGCGGATCATCGAGTTGATCGGCGATCCCGACTTACTGCGCTGATTGGTCCTTCGCAGCATATTTTTGGCGACTATAAATACAATTTCAAACCTTATATTTAGTATCTATATTTGACATAATGAGTTTTTGAGAATAATAGATCATTTTTCATAATATAGAACTCTGAGTTTGGAGACAATACTTTCCTTAGCTTTGAAGAATTGAAGTTTTCCATTTTTGAGAAATTGGAAGTGAGTCTTTGAGATTCTTCAATCTAGACCTCTGTAAAGATGAAATTAATCTTACCCAGTTGATGGAAACACAATTTGGTAACGATTTCTATCTTTTTATGATGTCTAGCTAAAACTTCAATTCTTGGGGTGTGATTATGTGATTATAGGTTGATTTAGCTTATGGGTATTGTTAATTGATAGTTTAAATGTTATTTAAAAGTGATTTCAATCAGCAATTATGGTTTTATTTAAAGGGTTGTAGTTGCAAATGCAATTCTACCTTCGTGTTTTTGGCTTGCTCGAGAGAGAGGGTTTTAAACCAAAATTACTGATTGGATGGTCTGCGGGTATTGGGTTGTCATGGGTTCAGCTCGAGAGAGTGAATCCTAAATGCTTTTCCACACATATAGCTTGAGAGAGTGAATGGACTAAAGTGTAGGATGTTCTTAATTGTTGCTTGTTGGTGTTCGAGAGAAACCAACTTGATTCGGGGTAAATTGTTCGAGAGAAAGTTTATCCCCACTAAAGTTTATCTTATTCAATTATTTACAGCATTTACTATCAGTTGCAATTACCCATTTGTCTACCTTAGCCTATAATCTAATCACATCCCAAGAATCCGTCTCTTTACTTGTTAATTCGTGTTATTTGCTGCTGTTGTAGTTGATAATTACAATCAAAACCCCCCGTTATTTGACACTTGTGTCACCCCTTAACTTGAATTATGTTTTTATTCGTAAATGTCTATTCCTATTATTGACTTGAACATATTCGTACTTGGCTCTTGATTCTCAAACACGTACCACTCCTGTGGTATTCGACCCCAACTCATTTAGTTGGGTTATTATATTGACTAGCGATCATTGACACTTAGAATTGGATGAAGTGTCCTGATACGTGAAATCACTAATCATGGTGCCTCTCCCAACTTGCAGCATTGGGGAACAAACAAAGGGCAAGTTTTATTCATTGATTCTAGCCATGGTTAGACAAGCCTGCAAAATTCATGAAATGTGCACGTTAGAACTTTGTGGAATTATTCAATCCCTGACTAAGGAAAGGAATAATTTCTATTTGAAGTGGCAAGAGGCCAGTGTTTCACAGGATTCCGCCACAGCAGGATGGAGGCTGCCAGAGCGGCCTTCATCTGGGTCGAACTTCAGGGCGCGATCATGGCGCTCCTTCACCCCAAAACTTCATTTTTAGAAAAAATTTCACCAGATCAGTGTTTCTAGAGTACCCTAGTACCTAAATATGCAAAGACCCTAGCATTTCAACTCCTAGATGGTGCTCGAATTCAAGTTTTCCACCAAGAACACTATTCAACTTCCCCCACCCATTTCGAAACCGTTTCGGCCATATTATCTCAAAATCCTTACGCTCAAAACGTTGTGGAGACATTGTGAATGTAAGGGAAGCGTCTGTGCTATGTTGTTCTTATCAAATCAAGCAACCCATGTGAAATTTTTGAAAACTATCCCAAGGCCGTTCTACCCAACCAATTCTTTTCGTCCAATCATTGTTAAGAAAGTATTGAAGTAATTAGAGTAGGGAGAAAGAGCATTACCTTAAGATTGACGTTCGCAGTGAAGCAATCAAGAGAGTTTTTGGAGTTTTGGGGTGGGTACAGGAGGAAATAGGGAAACAATTCCCCTTTCCCCTTCTAAACTAGTGCCGACCTTCCGCCACGATGGGAAGGTCCCACCACAGCGGGAACCAGCCGCTCCGGTGGGGTCAGACCAGGAAAATTGGCGTGTCTCTCTTCCTCTGTGTATTGCCTCGTTTCCCTAGCCGATTCTCTGGGTAAATCCTTTCGTGCCTAAACCTTGGGAACCGCTATCTTTCGGTGTCCCATGATAAGCCGATACATTAGTTTTGAAGTACTCTAAATTGGCTCGTACATACTCCTCCCCTAATCGTTCAGGGAAGAACGAGGGGTAAATTGGTATCTATAGTAACGACCTGAAACATCGTTACTTATGAAGTGCAAAACGATGTGATTAACTGGACCCCACTGTCCCGCCAGAGCGAGATGAATCCGCTCCGACGGCGGTGCCCTAGCGGGATGGGAGCGCCAGAGAGGGATGGTCGGAGGGCAGAACTTAATGACACAAAGTGTTATTTCCTTTTTTTTCCCTAAGTTCCAAAAAGAGGCGAGGGTCACTCCAGAAACCCTCAAAAGGCTGCTCTAGGCTTGGGAAGGAAAGAGAAATAGATTTCTAGCACAAAGTTGACGACAACTCGCTAATTCCTAGCCAAAATCCACTGTCTCGTTGTTCGAAAGCCAGGATTAGAGCTACAATCCCTCTATTGTTGCTTGGCGCCCAAGTAGGCTAGGTTTACTTACTTGAGTAGTCATAAATTCGTGCTCACTACCTAAGATATTTCTAATTGATGTTAGAATTTATGTTTAGGCCTTCGGGCACAGAAAAGGGACGGTTGTACATGTACTCCTAGTTGTTGAATATTATGTGTACCGTGGGGGGAAGCCTAGTCCTGTGAACTAGAGGTAGGTGATGGTTTGACTTCCCGTTTGTGTTATATATGCTTGTTAAGTGCTCCTTTGTATGCATACATGTATGTGAATAGAGAAACACAAATCGAACCTAATGAAAGGACTAAGTATGGATAATTACATGTCATGAACTTGTTACTTGATTGTGTGACTATGTGAACTGTTCATTATGGGTGTGATTATGGTTATGTTTGTGCTGACTAGATCGGGTGTCACGTTCTGACACATATATTGGATCGGTTGTCACGTTCTGACACATATATTGGATCGGTTGTCACGTTCTGACACATATATTGGACTTGGTGTCACGTTCTGACACATATATATTCGATCGGGTGTTACATTCCGACACACTAATAGTTTGGTGTGGGTTCCATGAGAGGACCATTTGTGACTACTACATTCATATCTATTTGTCATTGATATTGGGAATTGTATATTGCTCAAAAAATGATGATTGATTATACATCTCGGTATATGAGCTTTTACTGTGTTGTGGTTACCTGCTCATAACTGTGAATGATCATGCACAATCTGTATGTTGTCTGGTAAGTGGAGACCGAGGGTCGAGGTGTTACTATTGGCTATTTTTAGAGAGGTTGTCTGTGTTCTTAAACAATGAGAAGTGGGGTAGTGTTCATTATGCAAAAAGTCCACAGGTCCTACCTTGGGAAGGGGATTCATATTTGAAACGGTTAGCGAGTCTTGATAGAGTATACTATGTGGTCAAGGACTGAATTGTAATGCAGAAGAAGCGAGAGAATGTCGTGAGTGGTCGGTCGAGTTGGAAGTGGGTGTATTTGGGAACTCCTCTATGAGATAGAATGGTTAAGTTGTGATAAAAAAAAAACAGAGCGAGCAGGGTGATAGAGTAGGGGGTTAGAGTCAAGTGTACTAGTACGTTTAAGGCATACGGGAATGGTAAAGGAAGAAGGATAAAGGTTAAGAGGTGTACTTCCTTATTGCATGTTTCCCGATGGTTGACTTCTTTATATTATGCGGTGGGCATCGGGTTGACCGATGATGCCTACTAGTACGTGTTGTTTGTACTGATACAGTGATACTACTCTTGCTATGCCATTTGGCAAAGTCTAGTTGCAGAGTCGGTGATGTTTCATAGAAGACGAAGACAATCTCCAACAACTTCTACTCTTCCTTCCCTGTGGTCTGAGCTGTGTCATTAGTTACTTTATTTTATACCCTGTAATCTTAGAAGCTCTTGTACCTCTTTAGACTAAATCCTTGGGGGCGTTTTTTATTTTATAAATTTAACTTTGGATTGTTTAAACTCTTTATTATGTTAAAATCTCATGAATTTCCTTTTATCTCCAATTTTCTTAATCTTCCCCATGTTTTTAAACGTTTGGGGATCAAGGGTCCTCCTACTTAGGTGTAAGATCCTTTCGTGCCTAAACATGTGGAACCGCTATCTTTTGTTGTTTCATGACGAGCCGATTCGTTAGTTTTGAAGTACTCTGAATTAGCTCAGGCTTACTCCTTCACTTGTCGTTCGGGGAAGAACGAAGGTTAAATTGGTATCTATTGTAACGACCCGAACCGTCGTTACTTATGAAGGGTAAAACCTTTGTGAGTAACTGGACCCCACTGTCCCGCCAAAGTGGGATGATGCCGCTACGGCGGTGGCGCCCCAGTGGGATGGTCGGAGGGCAGAACTTAATGACGCAAAGTCTTATTTCCTCCTTTTTCCCTAAGTGCCAAAAAGATGCTAGGGTCACCCTAGAAACCCTCAAAAGGCTGCTCTAGGCTTAGGAAGAAAGGAGAAATAGATTTCTAACGCAAGGTTGACGACAAGTCGCTGATTCCTGGCCAAAATCCACCGTTTCGTTGTTCGAAAGCCAGCATTGGAGCTACAATCCCACTGCAGCTGTGTGGCGCCCAGGTAGGCTAGGTTTACTTACTTGAGTAGTCATAAATTCGGGCTCACTGCGTAGTATATTGCTAATTGACGGTAGAATTCATATTTAGGCCTTCGGGCACAGAATTTCATCCACAGACGGATGGTCAGGCAGAACGTACCATCCAGACCTTAGAAGACATGTTGAGAGCTTGCGTGATCGACTTCAAAGGTAGTGGGATGATCACCTTCCTTGTATAGAGTTCCCCTTTATGAGGCATTAAATGGACGTAGATGCAGATCTCCAGTTGGTTGGTTTGAAGTAGGTGGAGCAACCTTGATTGGGCCAAATTCGGTTCATGATGCTATGGAAAAAGTTCAGCTTCTCAAAGATAGACTTAAGACAGCTCACAGTCGTCAGAAGTCTTATGCAGATGTAAGGAGGAGGGACTTAGAATTTGAGATCGATGATTGGATTTTCCTGAAAGTGTCACCTATGAAGGGGGTGATGAGATTTGGCAAGAAAGGGAAGCTCAGTCTGAGATTTGTAGGTCCTTACAGAATCCTGAAGAGGGTCAGAAATGTGGCTTATGAGTTAGAGTTGCCAGCAGAACTAGCAGCGGTTCATCCAGTCATTTACATTTCCTTGTTGAAGAAGTGTGTGAGTGATCCGGCATCTATTGTACCATTAGACAGTGGGGCTGTGAAGGATAGTCTCACTTACAAAGAGGAGCCAGTTGAAATTCTTGATCGTCAGGTTCGAAGGTCGAGAAATAAAAAAGTAGCTTCAGTGAAGGTTTTAAAGAGGAGTCAGTCCGTAGAGGGAGCTACTTGGGAAGCAGAAGCAGCCATGAAGGCAAGTATCCTCATCTCTATCGTTCCAATTCCATTCCAGCTTGAGGTAATAGTTCCTCTCCAGTCTTTCAGTTACTCTTGCGTAAGTTCAGTCTCAGTATCTTGTTCCTTCAGTTATACTTGCATTTCAGCATTTTTGCATGTTATTGAAACTCAGTTCCGATTTTTAATTTCTAGTACTTAGTGGTAGGGAATGCATCTTCTTCCCTCCATACTCAGCTAGTTAGAATTCATTCGAGGATGAATGTTCCCAAGGGGGAGATAATGTAACACCCCGTATTTGAAAATGACCAAAAATGCAGAATTTCAGAACTTGCAGGTGCCACCGATGAGACCCACCCACTGCCTGTGGTCTGAACAACGGACTGTATGAAGGGTCCATGGCTGGCCACCTAGAAAACCCTCGACCAACGACCGGACGTACGGACCGTAGGTGGGACCACGGTATGTGGTCCAGGTCCGTCATTCAAACCCCCAGCCTTCAGCTCTCTAAAGCCAAACGATGGACTGACAGGACGGACCGTCGGTCAGGCCCGTCGGTGGCCTTGACAGCTTTTAAGTTAGGGTCGTTTTGGTCTTTTCCCCTATGCATTGGACACCTAAACTACGTCGTTTAACCCCTAAACTAATCAGATCTTTCCCTAAGCGATTCATTCATAAAAAAATTGATCAAACCAGAGCAAAAGGAGAAGAAACAGTCGACCCAAAACCCTCCAAGAATGCAGCAAGTTTTCTTCAGTTCCAGACCCAAAATCGAAAGATTTCTCTGTGAAACTCATCACCAAGTATGTGGGATTTCACTAGTGGGTTCCTTTCACCCATTAGGTCCCTAGAATTCAGTCAGATTCTTGTTTACTTACATATTGTTTAGACCTAGGGTTCCTTGAACTTTAGAGAATTATTGTGATTTAGCTGTTGTAGTGTTCTTAATCAGATTATCAGGTTTTCATAACATTTTTTCTTAGTTCCTTACATGAAACTCAGAATCCTAGTTGTATTGATTCATTTAGTTCATGGATTACACTAGCTAGGACAGATAAAAAAATATACATGCCTCAAATTTTAAATGTTTCATTAGCAGTACTTAAATGTTGCATTTTCAGTTATCATGTCAGAATATTGAGCTATCCAGTATGTTTCAGTTATGTTGTATTGTACAGAATTCCAGTTGGGAGTAGGCTTAACACCGAGTTGGACTAGGGTCAGTCACCCTCATAGTCCTAGAACTATGTGCCCCCGTAGGTTTATAAGTCCCCTCTGTTAGGCATCAGATTTAGTGATCATGCCAGTCATGCCTTTATACCCATGACAAGGTATATTGGGTCCTCTCGATGGGGCGTATACATCGGAGTCCACGTTTAGCTCACGTGGTCTTATGTCGGTTAATAGTAGCTCCCACAGTCAGACTCTAGTGCATTTGACCAGGTTTTCAGATGTACTTCAGTATTTAGTCTCAGCATGTTATGTACTTGGTCATTGCATTCAGTTTAATTCATATTCACTATATTTCAGCATCTTTATCATGTTCAGATTGTATCATTGCTTAGTACGCTTTTTTCAGTTATATGTTTGTTCAGCTTTATCCTATATTGCATTCTCAGTACCTTTTAAGTACCGACGCATACTCTACACTACATATTTTCGTGATGTAGGTTCAGGTCCTCAGCACTCAGATCACATGTAGATCAATTCCCGATCCGTATTCAGCAGCATCAGTGGTGAGTCCTCATACTTTGAAGACAATAGACATGTTTTCTATTTCAGTCTTTCATTTTAGTTTCAGTTTTTACTAGAGTTAGTTGGGGGCATGTCCCAGCATCTCTAGTCAGTTAGAGGCTTATTAGATTCAACTTTATTATTTTGAGTTATAGTCCAATATCATTAACTCTTGTTCAGTATTTATATATTCAGATCTATTTTGGGTATTCCCCATCATTCAGTTTATCTAATGTTTTAAGCTTCCGCATAGTATCTTTTGTTCAGTTGTTTAAGTATGCTTTCGATATGCCAGCTTAGGGTTAGCTTGAGGTCACTCGTGATCCTAAGTCTAGTATTTACATTAAGAGGGTAGTCTCGGGGCATGATAATAGCTACCTATCATTGATATTAGGGAATTGTATATTGCTCCTAAATGATTGATTATGCATCTCGGTATATGAGCTTTTATTTTATTGTGGGTACCTATTTATATCTCGTTTACTGGAATTAACTGTGAATGATCATGACCAATCTGTATGTTGTCTGGTAAGTGGATATCGAGGGTCCAGGTGTTACTATCGGCTATTTTTAAAGAGGATGTCTGTGTTCTTAAACAATGAGAAATGGGGTAGTGTTCATGATGCAAAAATCCCACAGGTCCTACCTTGGGAAGGGGATTCGTAATTGAAACGGTTAGCGAGCCTTGATAGAGTATACTATGTGGTCAAGGGCTGAAATGTGATGCAGAAAAAATGAGGGCATGTCATGAGTGGTCGGTCGGGTTGGTAGTGGTTGTATTCGGGAACTCCTCTATGAGATAGAATGGTTAAGCTATGATGAAGAACAGAGTGAGCAGGGTGATAGAGTAGTGGGTTAGAGTCAAGTGTACTAGTACGTTTAAGGCATACATGAATGGTAAAGGAAGGAGGATAAAGGTTGAGGGGTGTACTTTCTTATTGTTTGTTTCCTACTGGTTGACTTCTCTATATTATGTGGTGGGCATCGGGGTGACCGATGATGCCTACCAGTATGTGTTGTTTGTACTAATACTACTCTTGTTATGCCATATGGCATAGTCTGGTTGCAGGGTCAGTCATGTTTCATAGGTGAAGACGAAGACAATCTCCAACAGCTTCTACTTTTCCTTCCCTTTGGTGGGAGCTGTGTCATTAGTTACTGTATTTTATGTCCTGTAAGTTTAGAACTTCTTGTACATCTTTAGACTAGATCCCTGGGAGCGTTATTTATTTTACAAATTTAACTTTGTATTGTTTAAGCTCTTTATTATGTAGAAAATCTCCCCATCTTTCTTAATCTTCTGCATGTTTTTAACCGTTTGGGGATCAAGGGTCCTCCTACTTAGGTGTTAGAGTAGGTGCCCGCACGGCCCGATGGGTTGGGTCATGACACTGACGGACCGTCGTTTGGACTACCGTCCGTCGACTGGGTTCGTTGTTCATGGTCTGTCCGACAGGGCTTCACTAAAACGAGCATAACTTTTTACTCAGAGCTTAGATTTTAGCAAACTTAGTGGCGTTGGCAAGAGGATTCAATTATCGTCAATTTGATAGGTCACATGGCCGGTCAGCGAAGAACAATCAAAGGAGTTTTCACTTCCTCAATTAAGGGCATTCTTGGGCCACCTAATTCATTTTTTGCTAAAAGATGTGACCGTTTGAAGTTAACCCAAAAGCCCTTTCTTTCCAAATAATTGTCGTTGTCAATGACGGTGGAGAACCACGATTCGTGGCTTAACCTACGGACCGTCCTGTTCGTCCGTCGTTCACTTCAGAGACTCAATTACTGGGCAATCAATGATGGACCCCTTCCTACGGGTCGTGGTCCAGTCTACGGACCGTAGGTTGTGGTCGTCATTCTCAACTTCTGATTCTGAAATCTTTCTAAGTCTAGGACTTACCTACGAACCCTATCTATAGCTCGTTGAATGAATGACGGGACGTCCTGGTGATCCGTCACAAAGTACTAAAATTTTAACATTTTGGAAAAATTAAACTGACCAACCACGACCACCACCTACGAACCGTCGTCCTACCTACGGTCCATGTATGGTGTCGTGGTTGCTGACACCAAGTTGTGAAAAACTGATTTTTTTTTCCTTTTTGAAAGTTGATGTGTTACACATAGGAAATCTCCATTCCAAGTTAATTGGTAAGCAAAACATGGATTCCAAGCTTGGATTGTCACAATTATGAGGTATTTCTTCCTTTACAAGCTAGAAAGTTCTTCACTGTTTTTCTCTCTAAAATATCTATGTTATCACACTATTCATCCTATGTCCATTATCCTAATTAGGAAGAATATAATGATATATAATTACATAAATTCCTATTCTATTCTTGGAACATTTCAAAGGTAGCAGTATTTTCCATAATTACATTTTTGCCCATCACCTTTCGTCCTTCGAACTTCCGTAGAACCGACGAGGCACCGATCAGAGAAAGTGAAGCATCAGTTGCCTACTCGCGTCAACATTAATATCTAATAGGAGTACATGTGCTAGGATCAGTGAATGTCGATATGTCATTCTACCGTGCCTATTGTACACTGGTACTACGACAACATTACTCCATCCAAGCTAGCGTTTAGCCAATGAGAGGTCTGTTGGTTTCTGCGGGATGCCAATTCCATCGCTTTAGTGCTTTTAGGCTCCAAATCCATCTAACTCGCTTTTTCTATGAAATGCGCACATCCAAGAGAATGAGGGCCTAAAACCCCTTCAATTAGCATTAAATCATGACAATAGTTCACGAATTATCTATTCTCTTACATTTCTTCTCAAGCTCCTCATACACATTAGAAAAGGTGACATATGATGTCCCCTCGGATCCCGAATGAACCCTTTCCAGTAAGACCTTTGCCTAACCAAACAAATGGTCCATAAGTGCTCTCCCTGTCAATCCATTGACGATCTCTTTGTTTCAAGGGTTCAAAGATCGAAAGAAATATTGCAACAAGATAACCTTTGAAAAGTCATGTCACGGACCCATTGCTACCTTCTGTTTAAATCTCTACCACACCTCATGGAGAGGTTCTTCTGGATTTTATCGGAAGGTTGTAATTTCATCCCTCAATTCGACCACAAAAGAAATTGAGAAATATATTTTCAGGAAAGCCTCATTTAATTCATCCCAAATCGTAATCGACCCACTTATCAATCTTCTTCTAAAAGAGAAAGGGGACGAGCAAGACTTCCTTTTATAAATAATAGGCTGAGACCCATTTATCAATCTTCCTATAGAAGAGGAAGGGGATGAGCAAGAATGGACAAAGGTAGGGGCGTCAAAAATGAGTCCAACTATAGGTAACCCGCCCATAATTTTAAGGGTTGGGCTCAAGATAATTTGGATTGAGTTCATTCTCAACCCATTTAAGTCTTAACCCATTTTAAGAGAATCCTCAATTGAGCCCAATTTAATCTTCAATTTCAACCCTTTTGAAGTCTCTTTTTTTCATTGATGTAATTTATGTTACTATATTGGAAGTATGAATTATTATCTATTTTATATCTTTTAGGATTTATCTATCCATTTTTAATTTCTTTTTTAAAATTTTCTTGAGTTGAAATTCAAATTATGGTTATAGAACTTAAATAACAATATATTAAAATTATTGAGATTAAGCGGGTCAAATCGAGTGGGTCATGACCCAATCCGTTTTAAGCCGATTTGAGCCCAAGGTAAACTTGGGCGAGTCAGAACTCAACCCAATTTCTATTTCAACCCATTTTAATATCTCCAATTTCAACCCAACCCGCCCATTTGACACCTCGACAGAGGCAATATCCTAGTCCAAATGAAAAATCAAAGACTAATAACTTCAAACATTGCAGGTACTTCAGATTTTAATACAAATCACCCTATGTACAAAGAATTTATGAATTTTATTAAATCCAAACAAGGAAAGGATGATTAGGATATCGAGGTCTACGAACAAAATGAGAAAAAGGAAGTCGTACTCCTCCTTGAACAGAACAATTTAACATGAATAATAATATAGAATTTTTTTTTTATAATGAACTAGTTCAAAACTAGGGATAGCGTAAATCATGAAACCTAGTAAAATCGTCAATTATGAAGAATTAATCAAATTTCAAGTCATTTTATTTTTTTTTAAAAATGTGTCAGTACGTCTAAGACCAAATATCAAATCAAATAGTTCATCAAATCATGCCAATTAAAGAAAAAATCAATAAATAAACACATGTCACCTAGAGGGCAATCACATCACCGTTCCTTCCTACAATGTCATACTTTCAAGCGAATCAAGATGGGAGAGTCATTCCATTTATGAATCTTATTTCCTTGTGGATGTTAACCCACGGAGGTCAATCATCCTTTGAACTAACAGACCCTGATAGAAGTAATTTGTTAGGATATATAACAGTTATTCGTCCTCTGGAATAACACAGCTTGCTCGGACAAGCTCAAACCCAAATAGGAAAAAAGTATGTCTTATAAGTCGAAAACATTCCAAATTATTCTCATAAATAAAGTTATGAGAGGTATATCAATTGTTTCACAAAGTTTTAAAATCATGTTTCAAGTCAATAGTTCGTTAATAGAGAAAATTCATGCTTGAAAAAACATCATTTTGGGATCAAGTTCAAATAATCTCAATTGTAAGGTCAATCATGCACATATATATAGTTCATAATATAGAAAATTAAAATAATAAGACTTAAAATGATCTTATTTCTTGCGCACATAAAGTCTTGTTAAAAACCACTTTGTAGTAACAAAATGTGTTCATACTCCTTATTCAAAAAAAAAGGATTTAATTGGATAAATAATCATTGACTCAATATTGACACATATCTAGATGAATTTTATATTTTAGCTCATTTAAATAATAATGTGGACATATTATTGTTTGTCATGTATACAAAGTGGTACGTCGAAACTGAATGTGTTTTTTGTTTTAAAAAAAATGGCACGAATGGGAATTTTGTTACTCCATTCGTTTCTTTTTAGTTGTCATGTTGTACTTTTCACGAGGCAATTTGATTTATTTTCAAAATTAAATTAGATTACATTAATTCGGTATATCAAAACAAAACTTTAGATATTCAAAAACTATACGAAAAGTACTTTAAATTGCAACTTTTTTCATATCAATAAGATGAAAAAATACGTCTTAAATATTAGTCAAAATTCATATCATTTTGACTCTCAAAAAGAAAAGTATGACAACGAATACAAATGGAGGAAGTAAATGACAATAGCATAGATGAGCACAACCCTTAAAAGAGGACATAAATGAGACGTCTCTCAAAGTCTAATGGAATATTTGAGTTTTTTCCCTCCATGATCTATACCTGTACTTTTTTTCATCTTGCAACCATTGAAATACATAATTGCACATAGAAAGAAGGCAAAAAGCATATTTATCCAACTTTAGATAGCATGAAGCTCTCTTATGTTGGTGTTATGTTTTCTTTCTTTTCTGTTGATATCTGTATTTTTGGTGGCCTCTTATACTGTCATAGATCTAGACAACTGAAACTCATAGGTACTTGAAACTAAAATCCAAGTGTTTATTCATGAAATAACCACAAGCTGTGGTTTATCCCTGTACTTGTTTTTCATCTTGAAATACATTATTGCGCATAGAGAGAAGCCAAAAACACGAAAAGAAAAAGAAATGGAAAACTAGGAAATCTTGATCTGATACAAATTTGTGACACATTAATAGGACCTGATCACTTCATTGAAACTGCTGACATCCTCTTGTAGCCGTTTACTAGGGGGTACAAATATATGATAAAACAATAGGTTATAGATCACCATTCTCTGAAACTGTAATATCCTTGTAGCCTGATTTAGAAAAGATTTACTTTCGGATGACATGTTACTGCCCACTCTCTTCCATCTTCTTTTTCATTTTGAATTGCAATGTGGCAGGAGCACAATCCAGTGGTGTCTCACCTTATACAAAAAAATCAACACCAATAGATAGAATGATCATCCAAATGACTAAAATAGATGCACTAAAAGAGTTTTAGCTTGTCAAGGACCAGAATATTTGCATCCCTGATTGTTTAACCTGTTTGCTAACTAGGGATGGACTAGCTAACTCTCAGGAGATGTGTCGGTCAACACACAAAAGAAAGAAAAAAAAAAAGAAACCAGAATATTTGCAAGCACACAAAAAACTGTATGATAAAGTAGACTACCCTATCAGCAGGAGGAGAATATTGGTTTGAATTTATGCTCCTCTTTAACAAATGTAGAAATATCCTATTACTTAGTTATGAGGCCTCAGAAAGGGTATTGTCATTTGGATGCTATTTGCAGATCCAATTAGACTGAAAAGGTTCTATCCTTGAGATATATTTTACCTTGTGAATTTTTGCAGTACAAACTTGATCCACTCTCCATGAGTGCAAATGCTATTTCTGTTCGATTGAACACCGCTGCCTACATCAGACAATGCCACTTATAATTGTCACCCTGCAAGTAGAAAATTATATGCTAATTGTACAATTATGTAGTTGATCATGAGATAAGAGTACCAGATGCAGCAATGATGATCCTTGCTTGTCAAGGTAATTTGCATCAACTCCCTGAGAAAATTGAGATCAAATGTCGCAACTAAGACTGACAAATGCCATATTGAATTACAAGAGAAAGAAAGTCTACATGAATACCTGACTTAGGAGCTTCTTTGCAGCGCCGACATCACCATTTTTTATTGCTTCCCTTAAACCCTGCACAAAGGATAGAAAAAATATCAACCTCCTCAACAGCTCAACCACGTGATCTTACTGGTTACAATCTAGCAACGTTAAGGTACAGTTTACACCAGTAATTCCCTAATAAACCTTTTTACTCTTTAGGGGCCCTTTCGTCAATTGTTTTCGATCTTTATACAGTTACCTTGTGTTCCATGTAACTAAATGGCTGATGAATCATTTGGCTTCAAACATCTTTGAAATAACTGGGTATCCGATTTTGTGCTTCCCTGCTTCTTCAACTACACCTTCCTACAATCTTTCAGTTTTCCCAGAACCAACCTACTTCATCTATCTGTACATCTATTCCCCGTGAGTAAATTCAAGGTTACCACTGGAAAAGCAAGGTAAAGCACTATACCTCGCCACTGACTTCATAATCCACTGTCATTGTCTCCGTATTGCAGCTGGTAGCTGGACCAACATTGAAAGTTGTACTGCAAAATATATGCTTAATTAGTTCTGTGATTAAATTCCTAATGCCTAAGCAGGTAACAAATGGGAGAGCACCAAAGGTTATGGATTTGGAAGAAAACATCTTATAAACTAACACTTAGCGTCAAAAGTAAGAACAAGAGAACAAGAAAGGTTATGGATTTTGAAGAAAACATCTTATAAACTAACACTTAACGTCACAAGTAGGAGCAGCCGAGCAGGAGAACAAGAAAGTAAAAGTGGGAAAATTCAAAGGGGAAGTCGGACATTAAATTCTCCTTCCTCTTGTCTGATTGAAATAGAAAATAACAAAGTTGAACAGAAAACAATTTCTCTTGTTTACAGTCTCAAAAGGTAGGGGTACGGTATGCATATAACATACATACCCTTCCTAGACACCACTTGTGGGATACACTCGGTATGTTGCTGGGAGTCTCAAAAAGGAGGAAGGAAATAAATTGTTGATAAATGATAGTAACATGTTTTTCAATTCATATTTAAAATTTTCTCTAGATTTAGGAGAATTTTCTGGGGCTTATACACAATTCACTCTATAGAGAATGCTCTTCAGACTCTTTGGAGTTCTATTATAAAATGGAATAACTCATACAGTGATCTTGACCCTCAAGAATATGACACTATTTAACCATGAGGGAAGGTGGAATTAACTATCAAGGGAAAAATCCTCATCGTATAAGTGTATAAAAGACCAATGTGGCCTTGGTTTGATTTCACAAGTTACAATAATACCGTTACGCTAACCATTTTACTTTATTTTGCCAATCTTCATGCAAGTTCACGAAAAGAATATGCATGCCTACAATATTCAATTAGAATTAATATATATATCTACCATTACTCCCACCATCTGTTCGTGTATATTTATTCCACATTCTCAAAAAGGATATGTTTACTACACTTTTTGAACCTTTTCATATCTAAACATCTAAACTCCTGTCATAATCTCTGACTTGGGAAAAGTGCCCATGCTTTTTCTCTCTTTGAAATATGCTACAACAAGAAAAAAATTCCAAGTGATAGCTCTTTTCAGTTCATATTGAAGACAAAATCTTCTTCATTACAGGCGATAAATCATTTGAAGTAATCGACTCAGGGGGATCAGTTGTTTTTTCTAAAAAAAAGATGAGGCATCAAAAAGATTGACTGAAAATTGTGTCTTAATAATCTTATAGAGCATAGAAGGGTTTTTAATAGCAAATTTACAACCAAAAAAACTGAATAATTCAAAAAACAAAAATATCTCAACAAACCAAAACAACCTAATAAAATTTAAAATTCAAATCATCCTAAAGCTAATTAACTTAATTATTAGGCTAAAAATAAATTACTGTAGTAACTTAAAGTAATTTTCAAGACTCCTCCTTTGATTTAGTTACTGCAATTTTAAAAAGTTACTCCTCAATTTTTGTCTTGACAGTTGATGCTGAATTTGTTTGATTATTTTGAACTTGCACAAATTTTTATATTGATCTTTCTCTTCTTCTTTCTTTTTCTTCTTTTGATTTGTGCTTAAAAAACACCCTCAATAATCTTGTCTTGTTTGAAAGTTCTTTTGAAAGTGCTCTCATCTTTACAGTGATAGGACTTGTAAGGAGTGCTTGTGAGAACTCTTCTATTACAACATTCCATAAATTATAGGTTTCAAAACATGACTTCATTCTCACTAACCAAATTTGATAGTTTTCATCGGTGAAAATTTGTGGGGTATTGAAATAGAGACTGCTTGTCATGGTTGAAAATAAGTTTAAAATGGATATTGATTAAAAATAGCTTGTGCATTGAAAATAACCACGACAGGTTAAAAATAGCCCTAGAGGGTTTAAAATAGTCGTGACAGGTTGAAAATAATTCTTTAGAAGAAGTCACATATCCCGTAAAATCAATGAGGCTCTTATACCACTGTTGGTTTTTTGTAAAGATGAGGCAACAAAAAGATTAATTGAATATTGTCTCCTCAATAATTTTATTAACCATCGAAGGATTGTAAATAGCCAACTTACAACTAAAAAACTGCATGTTAGTTACTTGTATGTGTTGAGAGTCGATAAAGCATGTTTGTTTGGTCTTCATACATAGTCTGTGGTGGATATTTGTTGACTTGACAATGCTTGTATGAATAAGTTGTTAAATTGTGAAGCATGTCTTTAGATGACTTGTAATTGTGATGTGCACTTGTTATATTCATTGTGTACTTGTTATTATCCTGAGAGATCACTAAATAGAGAACATACATAGATATGTTGAGAGGATTGAGAATATGTATACTATTCTAATGATTAGTGGCTCGACTCTGATGTGAGCTTACGCTCAAACAACTATGTGATGGATCAGGTACCACGCAGGTACGGTACATAGACACCTAGGGTCCCCTACAAGTCATGACTAGTTGGGCAAGATTAAAGTCTCTTTAGCAAGTGCGTACAGATGAGTGACAGTGGTGAGTTTAGTATATGAAACAGAGTGAGACTGATGATATATAGAGACTTAACAACTGCAAATCAGTGTGGTTATAATTTCATGATTGTGTGTGACTACTTTATATTTGCAGAGTTTGTGGCGACTATTATGTCTATTTTTGGTGACTTATATGTCCAGTGGTTGTTTGACATTGACATGTCAGGAATGGGGTTATAACCTGGCTGCTGTTGACTACTTGAATTGCTAAGTTAATTGATTACGTGTTGTTGTACCTCCCTACTTGGTTGACTTGGCTTATAATATATACTTGTTACCAATCTGAGTCAGCCTAGATTGCCTGCCAATACAGTGTTTGTACCGATGCTACTCCTGCAATTTTCTTTGAGTGCAGACTGTGACTCAAGAATCTTTTATGCGACCTCGTATCTAGCGCAACCGGTTGACCAATCTGAGGGTGAGTTATTCCTATCTAGGCAGCCATAGATCTTTTTGGGACAAATGTCTATTTCATTCTAGACATTGTTTTATTGATTAATTTTTATATTCTTAGATATTGTTAGTAAGAGTCCTTGTACAGTGACTTTTGAATCTTGGGGATTGTAATAGTTAGATATTCGCACTTTATCTTATTTATAATTGAGAACTCTTATTTCATGTCTTAAATGCGTCTAGATGTACGGTTATGGCATGGTTTAGTTGGTAAGATATGGTTTGCCCACCAGAGTGTTAGTGTGGGTGTCAATCACGATAATTTGTGTCGTGACAAGTCCCTTGCCCGAGACCCCTTTAGATTGTTGTTTTAGATTCATTAAATTATTAAAAGAGCTTTTAAAGATCATAACATGCTCAAATGGATTTATGAGGGAAATGATGACAACCACGAAGGTCATCAAGAACTTTGGAGCAATCTTCCAACCATCATGAGCTTGGAGGACTTAAAGAAAGCATGGAAGGAAGACTTCAAAAGGCCACTAATATACTCAAGTGTTTATATTATTAATTTGGTCAATTTTGTAATATAGTTATTTTTGCAAAACTAGTATAAATAGTCTTTGTCTTTCACAATAGAGTTAGCTAGATTTTGAATGACATTTGGTGTTTAGGCTCCTTTGTGAGTATTAGAGAAAATCATCTTATCTCTCCAATTGAACCCTCTTGATCGCTTTTGTAAGCATCCCCTTGTATGAGTTCAGTTTCTCTTTCCCCCCTTGGATTTATTCTAGTAATTAAATATCTTTTAAAGTTAGATTATCCTTTCTTTCTTCTGAATCTCTTCACACTCTCTTTCTATTTTTAATCATATCCTTGGTATCTTATCTTGCTTGTTTGGTTGTGATTCAATTTATTATATTGCATCTTGAATTATATCAGACCTACCTGTTTTATCAATTCCTTGAACCAAACAAGCTCTCTGAGTTATTAAGAAGAAATTTAGAGTCAAATGATAATATATATATATATATGTGTGTGTGTGTGTGTGTGTGTGTGTGTGTGTGTCACATAGTAAGAGGTTAAATACATGCTAGATCACCTGTAGTATCCAAAATGTCATCCCAAGTACATACGATTTCCAAAAATAATAAACCAAATATTTGAATTCCGCCAAAACAAGGATTCTAATATTAGTCAATCAACACTTGAGTTATTGAAGATAATAACATCAACTACATCCTAAATTAACCTGGAGGCCAACAATGAAAGTCCATAAAAGAGGTAACACAACTCAAATAAAAATGCTGCTAATGTTTTCTCGTGAAGAGTATTTTAATTTTTAAATGAAATATATTACCCCCTTTGTCCATGAATGCCCTGCTAAGTATTAAGTTGAATGTTAAACCTGTAGGTTGTGCAATTAGTAGGTGCGGAAATATCTAAGACCGTGGTTCCTTGCCTTTCAAAGATTAGAATAGAAAAATTAAGTACATTGAGACGGTCAAAACTCAGGTCTATTTGTGTTTTCCTAGCGTCTAAAACATAGGTATTAGGTTCCTTTATGGAAGGTAGTTATATACCATTTTATTAGACCTATTGTCTTCCTTTGACATACACACGTCTTTATCAATTGGGTCTGTGTTTCAACCATTCCCTGGTGAGTGTTGTTTCGATGACATAGTTAAAGTCAATGCTTCCAAGACTAATAACATAACCTTGACTCAATCCCATAAAAGTTACAACGGCCATAAGAAAAGAAAGTCTGTCTTTGAAGAAAATAGACTGGACCTATTTCTCCAAAAGGACAACTAGATACATCAGTTACATACCCTTGCTTGTTGTCTGATGTCGAAGCTCTACTTGTTGGAATTTTATTTTCCTTCTTTGGTTTTGGATTTGTGTTTACAATTGGATTTGGCATAACATTTCCCTGCTGGAATCAAAAAGAAAATATAAGGGATTGTCATTTGCTCAAAAGCATTTGAAGGCCAGTAAATATGTCCTTTCCTGTGAAGCCATGGATGTTGTTGATGTAGCTGACACTTGACATATACACAAAGGCATCCCACATTTGCAGTCTGTGATGCCTACAGCAGGAGTCTGCTTGACAGTGTCTTCAGTTTTGATATCTGCAACGGCACCGACATCTAAAGCTGAAAATGAATCTTTCAGGGCATTGACTTCACTTGCAGAAGCTATCACGCCATCTCCAATGGGTCTACTAAGAATCAGATTAGTAAAAAGATGTAAAACTTTTTTAAGTGTCCTCAAAAAGAAATAAAGATAGTAATTAGCAATTCTGTTAAATGATGTATAAATTGAAAAGAAGCACGATGTATATAGGCAGATAATTTTCTCTTCAGACTATCAACACAGATATATCAGAATAGCCTTTCAATCTCATCAAAGATCTTAAGGGAGGTATAAATGAACAAGGGCCTGTTTGGATGGGCTTATGAAAAGTAACTTATTAGTCAAAAGCTAAAAGTCATAAGTAGATGATACTCTACATTTGACTTTTGACTTTTGACTTATTTTTAAACTTTTTGGCCTAAAAGTGATGCAATCCGGATTGCGTCAAGGCCATTCACTAGAAGTCAAGCACGAAACCTTCAAAGGATGCAAGGGTTATTCACGAAGTTGGAGGTCCTCGAGATGGTATTGATGGCGAACAAGGGATTCCATGCCTTGAAGATTGCATGGGGAAGTGCTGACCATTTTGGCGAGCCAGAGCCAATCGGCGGATCGCCCAAGCCCTTGGGCGATGACCCCAGCTCGCCCATATCTACAAAACGTGGCTAGGAGCGGGAACCAACGCCAAGCAGAAGGGCAGATCGCCGAGTCTACTGGGCGAGCCCCGACTTAGCTCGCCCTTTGTCATTTTGGGCCACTTTTGGGCCTTTTTAACCTAAAACTATAAATAGCTAGTTTGGGTTCATTTTAGGACTATTTTGAATATTGATGTTGAAAACTGAAAACTCATGTTTGAGTGTTGAGCTTGGTAAAGCTTGTGTTGATTATTGCTTAGAAACGGGGGTTTCAAGGTGAACTCGATTCCCTTGAGGTCTTCATAAGAGTTAGGTGCTATTGTAGGATTTATCGATTGAGGTCTTTGGGTTTAATATACCCTTAGGTTGCCTTTGATTTCCTCTTTGTGTGTCTATCTATTTATCCTTTATTTTCTTCTATTTTCGATTTACGCATCTTATTGTGATTCCTCTTGTGAGAATTACATCAAAAAGTGAATGCTTAGAAGCACTTTTTAACCTTTCCAAACACTTCCAAAACTTAAAAAATGCTTAAAAGTCAAAAGCACCTAAAAATAAGTTAATCCAAATGGGCACTAAATCTCTGGCCTCAAACCTCAAAGATGAAACAATCATACCCTTCCAACATACTGCAGTACTGAAATATTATGATCTTTGGATCAATGAATACACCAAACAGAGCCAAGACTGACTACTTTTCAAAACTTTTCCATTTCTGTTAAGTCCTGAATCCAAGTGCTTAACAGATGGTATCACAAGCAACTCTTCAGACTGTTTCCAACTCCTTACATTCTTTAACAAATAAGGGTGGATGCTACTCTCTAGCTTCTATTCTCAAAAATGATGCACCAATAAGAGCTTCAACATTTTTAAGGGTTTTTATTTATTATTATTTTAGTTTTGAGAATAGTGTTTATTTATTAAAGTAAGTGTTTCCTGCTTGATGGCAGTCTTTTAGTTTTTCATGTACTAGTCGACAATCACCCATGAGCTAATAAGAGTATAATATTACTTCTTAGATAAAAAATTCTTAATGACTTACCTTGTGCGCACCCAAAGGGTAGCGGCTGCGGGTTTCCCTTGTCATAAAAAAAAGATTCTTAATGACTGAAAAATTGGAGGTTATGATTGAATATGGTGAGAGAAGATGGAATTCCAAGAATAAATTCCTCATAACTCTATGACAGCGTCTCTGACTTTAGAATTTGGGGCAAAATAAAAAGCATTTTTGTCATCAATATTGAGAAGTATACGATATTACATTGATAATAATGGCAGAAATTTACCGAGAGGAGTTATTAAAACAATCTCCACAAACTCTAACACTTGAGTGAAGACCAAATTGTGGCAATGCCTGAAAAGATTTGGGTATAAGCACAAAAGATAAGCTAACAAAAAGCATAAAAGATGCTTAAGGAAAGAGACATGGAACAAATAGAACTGACCATCTGATTTGCTGAATGTTCAGCACATAATGTTCGGCCGCAACATCTGCAATGGTGCTACAAAAGAGGATGAAGAATGTCAGATACAATATTTGGAACTATTTTTTACGTTTTTTTTTTTTGGATTAGAAAGTAAGCAAAACATCCGGAACTAATTTAAAATAATAGCGGAAACCTTGCTCAGTCCCTGCAGGTTAATTGAACAGGTGATAAACAATAGGGACGACACGAGTTAAAAACGAAATTATTAGGTCTAAAAGGAACAGAAAGACAGGTATCATCAAAAGAAAAAAGTACCTAGTCCAATCACAAACCAGAGAACTTGATATGCAATACATTTTAAATCTTGTGACTAAGTTCATGCATCCACAAGGGAAACAGCATATAATCAAGTAACAAATATTAACACAGCTGTAAGCAGAGATATGTCCCAGCATCCATGGCAATTCTCTCTTTTCTTATAATAGACTCGATTACTTTCTTCATTTGTAGCCTACTAGTCTGCTAAGGCATGGAACAGAAAATAGGTGATATTAAATGCAGTCCTATAGTTAGATCAGGATCTCACAAGTTTGGTGGAACATGAGTTTTTCATGTAGGTCCAACTTGTCAAATGAAAAAAAATCACATCACCATGGATACTTGTTATAGAGTCATACATGGGTAATGCTTCATGCAAGGTGGGGCCCTCAAGATGATAAAGATAGAAACGTTAAGAGAGGATAAATAGAGATGCAAATTGCAAATTTTTGTGGCCTTTAAAAAGGCAGTGGTTTAGTTTTTTCAGTAGAATTCTTTTATGAATTGATTTTCTATGCTAGTTGATCCTAGTTTTCCTTAATTTCTTGTAATAAGGGTCTTTATTTAAAGATGCAGAAGGAATAAAAGAAACACAGGGTCTTTACATCAAAAGAACAAGAACTCTGGAACTCTCTCTAACAAGTCCTAAGGTTATAGGCTCTGATTTAACGAGCTTATTTGTTTTATCAAAATAAGTGCTCACAGAATAGAAACAAGGAGAAGAATCTATTAAGCACAGACTTTCCAGTGAATCGCCCAGTAGCAAAATCCGTAGTGCGTGGCCATAACAACTTGGTATTAGAACCAAACACCATGGGCAATCAAAGCAAACTTGAAGAGTTGAGGTGCAGGCTGCCAATTAAGTGTGAATCACAGAAGCAATGGCACAATCTGAATTGGGAATGATAGCTCAATTGCAACAGTTATCGTTACAATTGCAGGAGTTTATTATTGAGATAAGCAAAAACTAAGGAAGAGATTCTGATGCGGGAGTGAGTAGCAATATAGGTTACTATCCCTACAGACTAGAAAAACAATCCAATTAATTCGTAGGAAATAGTGTGGTATCAAGATACACAGAGCTGGATTTCCCTACTTTTGATGGATCCGATGACCCATTGATTTGGCTACACCGTTGTGTGAAATGTGAAATTTTTTTCTCAAATCAGAGAACAGATGAAGCGTATAAGGTGGGATTGACAGCATTCTATCTTCTAGGTGAGGCACAGTTATGGCATCATCAATTAGAAAGTATCACTAACTTGACTGGTCAGAGTTCAAGAAATATTGTACTCTCAGGTTTGGCCCTCCACCGGGAAGTAATCCATTAGGTAATCTGGTTGACTTGAAGCAAATGGGCTCAATTGAAGAATTTCAGCGCCAATTTCGAAAACGGCTACCCAAGGCAGCGAGTATAGTTTGCATAGACCAGCAAGTTAGTCTGTTCACTGCCGACCTGATTGATTCCATTCAGCTTGATGTTGAGATGCATAGTCCGCCAGATTTGGTTCATGCCATGAATATAGCTTCGAGAAGGTAATGCAGGCAACATCTTCTTGAAACGAGACCTGGTGAGGGACTCAAGGCTATTTCAATACTACTGCAACTTCAAACAATTCCAACTCCTAAGGGCAACAACCCACTAAGTGGGATTACTGAATCAAAACTATTACGTACATCTACTCCTTTTATAAGAAAATGACAAGGGCCGAAATGGCAGAGAGAAGGGCAAAGGGATTGTATTATAATTATGATGAACTGTATTCAACTGGGTATCAATGTAAGAAATTGTTTTAATTGGAACTTGCTGAACCAGATGATGAAAATCCTGACCATAAAGATGTGAAAGAGGCACCCAAGGGTGTGGCCTAGTGGTCAATGAAGTGGTTGAAAATCCTGAGGTCTCTAGTTCAAAACTCAGCGAGACAAAAAACACTAGGTGATTCTTCCCATTTGCCTTAGACTTGGTGGACAAAGTTACCTGGTACCTGTTGCTGGTGGGAGGTGACACACTAGGTGATTTTTCCCATCTGTCCTAGCCTTGATGGACAGAGTTACCTAGAAGCTTTTGTTGGTGGGAGGTGACAGATATCCCGTGGAGTTAGTTGAGGTGTGCAAAAGGCAAAAGCTGGCCCGAACACCATGGTCATAAAAAAAAAAGATGTGCAAGAGCCTGAAATTTCCTTGCATGCCATCACGGGACAGAAGCGCGCAATAACAATGCAGTTACAGGCACCAATGAAGGGTCAAGCATTACTGAATTTGGTTGATTTGGGCAACACACACGATTTTTTCAATTACACAGCAGCACAACACTTGGGGATGCAAGTACAATCAGGGACAAGTGCCAACATTTCAGTTGCTAATGGAGAAAAAGTTTACAGCAAGGGAATTGGCTCTGCGGTGTTTTTTTATATTGACAACCATATTTTAAAAACCTACTTGCGATCTCATGTGCCAACTTGTGGTCGTATATGGACAAATGAGGTCACATGTCTGCGCAGCAGTAAAATGGTCATAACCTTTTGCTCTGAACTTGGATTGACAAACGGTTTGATTTGCTAGAAAGAAGACTCATAGAGTAAAATTTGATGGTAGAACACCCTCTAAATCCATGTATATTGGGAGATACACTCGTTTGAAGTTAGACCATGCACGAGATCATTTGAAACAATCAACCATTAACCATAGTGCAACCTTCAACTTGAACTTTTGTGCTAAGGTTCCACTTGACCCATAAATTTACATTAACACTTCAAATACCTATTTATATTGGTTCCTTGATATATTTAGCCACTTACAACCTTATCCTCCCAAGTTGAACAGATTCATCGGTGTTTGACTAGTTGTACTATGGCATAGAGATACGGGGCATTACAACTTTAATTGTGTCAAGGCTGATAAATTTGTCATCTTATTGTGGCTTACAACAACCAAAGAAGCTGCTATGAGTCGAGTTGCAACGAATTATACGTCCTTGCTTTCTCATCAACAATTCCATGGTCATTTGGCCACGTCTTTTGTTCTATGTGTGATATGTTTCTTGACACCAACGCTCTTATATCAAGCACGCCAGATAAAAGAAATATAAATTATGATAAAGAAATCTTTTATGAAAGATATGAACAAGGAGAAGGATTTGAATTTGGATGGTAAATATGCCAAGTCTGTTCAGTGAAAAGTATTAAGAATGGGATCCTATTTAACTGTTGTTGCAGCTTCTGCAAATAATTCTCACATCTTATAACCCTACTACTGGAGAATTCATAAAGAAGTTTGCCTGGGTTGAAATGAATTGACTTTTAACAGTGGTGGCTTCATTATCAGGACTGGACCTGGTTGTTTAATTGAGCTAATAAAGTTTGACATGGGAGGATTAAGTTGGCTTCCATTTGATCGTGCAAGGATGAAGTTCCTCACCCTTGAGGGCAAGGGTGTTGTTAATGTGGGAGTACTGATATGATTCAGACAGCTGGGGGGAGTAGTACTCTATGTTTCCAGAAGTGTACAAGGGAGTTGAGTTAGTAATTTACCCACTAGTTATTAGAGTCCAATAAGAAATTATTGCATTTCTCCTAAGTTCCTTTTGTTTCACTTTCCCTCTAGGTCTTACCTTCCTTATATGTAACAGAGTTGCTTATTTTCAGAGTTATAAATGAGAATACTGATATAGTTAGCTTAGCTCATATCTTGCAATTCCTTTCGTAAAATCCCCAGGTTGTAACATGTTCGTCCATCCCTTTTTTCTTGGTTGGGAAACAATTCAAATGTTTTTTGACAACCTGATTGTTAATACTCATAACTGTATTAATTAACTGGTTAATTAGGCACATCACAGAACTTTTCCGTGAAAGATAACTGTAGAAATCAATAACAATCATTCCTTCACCCCATTCATCAGTCATAAACACAGCATCAGAAAGCTGTTATTGCTGAAAAGGCAGCGATAACTCAGCTTTTATGCAAATTAATTCCACCATAATTAAAGGTGAGAAATGTCTCAAAAACATCGAGCATAGACTGCGAAATTAATCACTATGCAGAAATGAACGTACTAAAAGTATAAAAAACTTGAGTCATCAGATCAAACTGTTGTGACAGATGAAAATGTCAGAAAGAAACTAGAAGAGTACCCGTCGCCGGAAAGTATTGAAGCTGCAATTGCAGACATCACAACGTGAAGCTTCTTGGAATGGAGGTGGTTCCGACGACATCTTCCGATCTCCGATCTCGCTTGCTCGCTCGCAACTCCCGCTCGATTCACTGCTATCCTGATATTTTCAGAGTACCTCTTTTTTGTTCTCTTTTTTTGTTTTTTTTTGTTTTTTTTTACTATTTGTGCTGCGGGGATATTTTAAAATGAATCATTTTTTAATTTAAAAATAATTAATATGAATTATTATTGAGTATTAATATTCCAAGTGCAATCATATATAATGTTTTGATTTTATATTAATAATTGATGCTAATAAAACTTTATCCTAATCTATGTGGAGTGGAATACATTCTTTAAAGACACCACACATTTTTCTAACAACTTCTATTTTTTATAGTATAATGAAAATTAATAATCGCATATGTGGTGTGTGTTAGATTGATATTTGTGTTAATTAATTAAATTTAAAATTTATAAATCGAATTTGAACCAGCATTAAAAATAATGACTCTAAATTTAGTAAAAATAAATATAATTTACAAACCATATTACAACCTCTTTAGCACACTCCTCTCTAGTTCAAACTTGCAAAGTAAAACGATTTTCATTTAATCAAACAAATATAAATTCATAAAATAAGGATACAATAAATCAATTTTGTTCTAAATTATTAGAATTTTTTCCACAAATGCTTTTTTTTTCAATATATTTTGCTCATTTCAAAATTATTTATCTATATAGATTTTTTTTAATTGAGATTGATAAGGATAGTTGAAAACTACCTTATCTCTAAATAAGAATGTGGTATTTGCTCTTGCGAAAATAATGAATTATTTTACAAATTACAATCTCAATTTGAAGATCTTAATATGCATACTATTACTTCTGATAATGTGATTGAACTTCTTAAAGAAGTTACTGATAATACATTACGTGATAAAATCATTCATTTTGCTGTTAATAATGGTGCGAGCTCTTCAAAACCTATTGAAAAGGTCAAAAATGAATTTGATTACACCGGCCCTTATTCTTTATCTGAGGTAAATAACAGGTTGAATAATACTCATTTTGTTGCTATCCGTGATTCATCTTTTAATGATTTAAAAGAAGAAATTGAGAATTTAAAAAATGAGATTAAATCTATTAAACAAAATCAAATAATTTGTGATCACCGTATTACTCAAATTGAAACTAAGGGAAAAAACATTGTTGATAGTGATGATATCCCTACTTATGCTCCTGTTTATACTCCAGCTGTTAATACTATTGATAAAATAACTAACCCTAGAAAAGATATGTTTCTAGGAATGATGCAAGTCGTCACTGCTCATAAATGGTTTATTAATTGCACCATTTTGATTGATAATCAATTTTCTATCACTAATGTTTCTATGATTGATAGTGGTGCTGATGTTAGTTGCATTCAAGAAGGCCTTGTACCTTCAAAATATTTTGAGAAAACAACTCACATGGTTAAATCAACGTCCGGGCATGCTTTAGATATAAAGTATAAATTGCCTAACACTCGTATTTGTCAAAACAAAGTTTGCATTCCTCATTTCTTTTTTTTAGTCAAAAATCAATTGCATCCTCCAATTATACTTGGAACGCCGTTTATAAATGCTATCTATCCCTTTACTAGTATAACTGCTAAAGGTTTTTCTGCTACTTATAAAAATCAGAATGTAACTTATACTTTTATTACTGACCCTATTTCTCGTGATATTAATGCTTTGATTAACATGAAACAAAAGCATATTTCTTTTTTACAGCTAGAGATATTTAGCATGAATATTTTCGATACTTTGAAATCTACCAAAGTGCAAGAAAAAATTAAGATAATTTCTGAACAAATGATTGTAGACATATGTGCAGACCACCCTAGTGCATTTTGGAATCGTAAAAAGCATGTTGTTACTCTTCCTTATGAAGAAAGCTTTTCAGAGGATAATATTCCTACGAAATCTCGACCTTGTCAAATGAATGCTGAATTAGTTGAGTTCTGCAAAAAGGAGATTGATATACTTCTTCAGAAGGGTTTAATAAAACCTTCTAAATCTCCTTGGTCTTGCACTGCCTTTTATGTTAATAACGCGGCTGAAAGAGAAAGAGGGGTTCCCAGGTTAGTAATTAATTATAAACCTCTAAATAAATACCTAAAATGGATTAGGTATCCTATTCCTAATAAGAGAGATTTGCTATCTAGATTATATGACGCTAATATATTTTCAAAATTTGATTTAAAATCAGGCTATTGGCAGATTCAGGTTTTTAAGGAACATTCTTATAGGACTGCATTTAATGTCCCTTTCGGTCAATACGAATGGAATGTAATGCCTTTCGGATTAAAAAATGCTCCATCAGAATTTCAAAAAATCATGAATGATATATTCAATCCCTATTTAGATTTCATTATTGTTTACATTGATGATATTTTAGTCTACTCAAAGACCTTGGAAACGCATTTTAAACATCTAGACATTTTCAAAAAAATCGTTATACAAAATGATTTGGTTATATTTGTATTCATAAACTAATAAAATTCCATTGTTATGTACAATTTCCATTTTTCATCTACCGTTGAAAATAACTAGCAAGACTTCTATTTATATAGTACTACAAAATCTACTTTAACTCAAAATATGAAAACTTATACCTATATGAATTTTACAAATCTTAACTAGAGTCTAGACACGATTTCTTACAACTTTGAATTATTTTTCCTAACAGATAACTTACCATATATATATACACACTTGAGGTTCAAATTCACTATGATATTTTGTTATATTTGGGTGTAAGGGATGGAGTTCATTTAACAGCAGAAGCAAGCAAAGTTGTGGTTAAGGAAATCTTAAAGGTTGTGAAAGAAGCAGATTGGGAGCCAAATCTATATTGGAAATCATTGCCAAATGAATTTGCACAATATTCACCTACTATCTTTGTTGGGCCTAATGGTAACACTCCTGTTAATGTTGCTGATTTGGACTTGGATTGGCAAGCCCAATGGATCTGACAATATGAATGTTCTATCATGTTCGTCCGCGGCCAAGATAGGGAATTGTTTCTGCAGAAAGGCAAAAAAATGCGCTCGAGCAGCTTAGCTTCTTACTATCACTTTTGGAAAACCTACTTTGAACTTCTCTTCAACTCAATGTTCATCATATCAATTACCATCTTCAATTCATATTTTTTGTAAAACTCTTATTAACTTCTTTAAGAAGGATATTTAGTAATTTTAATTTAATCTAAGTTATCATTTTCATTTGAATATACTTGAAGCTGAGTCATATCTTATTTTATCGCATATCTCTAATACTTTTTCGGCCTATATCTATCTCTCCTCGTATCCTGTATAATCAACCTCTCTCGCATTTTCTCTTTACATGTCCAATCCATATTAATCTCGTTTCCTTCATTTTGTCCACCATGCATGGGGCCACTCCCACCTTAGTTGGGTGAATTGAAATAAATTAATAAATATTTCTTGCTTTTTTTAAACGTTATATATCTTAAAGCAAATTTAATTTGTCAAACTGACTAGTATTTGAGATCGGAAAAAAAAAAAACTTCAAGTATATGGACTCAAACATAATACTCTTGTTAAGTCTTGTTAGGTTTTAAATGTAATTCGCATGTGATAATGTAACCACTCGAAAATCCAAATGACATGAGCTGGTCTACAATCTGGAAATTAAATTTCACATATATGAGAAGATCAAATATTTTATATGACTTGCAAGACATAATATATTTATGTCTAACGAATCTAATAATTGAGTCACCATAATAAATTTATGTCTAATAATTATGTCTAAAGTACTGATATGGAATAGCTTTATCTTACAAAACAATATCCTCATTGTTTCAATTTATTTGTCTTATTTTGATCTAATACATTGTTTGAGAAAATAAAAAAGATTTCTAAGTCTTATGATTTTAAATTAAATGTATCAAAAATGTCTTTTAATTTTGTGGCCTTAAATGTGTAGTTGGAAATAGAGAGTTGCTAAAAATAGGAAAAATCATTCTTTCTAAAAGAATTTTTTCTTCAAAAAATTAGGACAAACAAATCGAAACGAAGACAGACTAAAGGGTAGAATGGATTGGAGAAAAGCTGTAGTGAGCCCCAAATTGAATTTAAGGCAATTGCAAAGTGCAAGTTGTCAAGTCTAATTGCAAATGGCAAGCTGCTTTAATGATAATTCATACAGAGATTAGAGATAAATAGTTAAGTATTACTTTAGCACTTTAAGAGAAATTAGCTAGGACGTTGTTTCTCGTTGAACAAAAAAAATAATTAGAATCACACAATTTCTTTTTGTCCAATCTTAGTTATATTAATATTTAAGTCCTAAATATTAGAAAAAATAGTTAAGTGACAATTATGATTAATTAGTAATTTAGTATATACTTTCGTTTTAATTTGTTTGTCTTATTTTCTTTTTTGATTAATCTATTTTTTAGAAGAAAAAAATATCTCTTTCCTTTTTTGTCCAACTCGTTAACTTCAATTTTTCAACGGACAGTTTTAATACCACAGGATCAAAGAACATTTTAATACATTCTACATAATTTAAATTTAAAATCACAATATTCATATACCTTTGGAGTTTGACCACTCCCAAAGGCAGAGTCCTCAACAAAGAACCTATTCCTATCAAGATATATCAATACAATTTACTTTGTTAAACTTCGTATTACATTAAAATCAGACAGTCAAATTAAAACGGATATGAATAAATATAGATATATGATGGATGCATCCTATAGACTTGTCAATAACTAATTAACATGGTCAGTAAAGAGTCTTATCAAACTCATCAAACATTCATATCTTATTGGCAAAACTATTTATAAAAGCCAAAGCATTACTAGTAACCTCCTTGACCTTCCCTGCACGATTACAAACATTTAATTTCAATGGCTCATCATCACTCACATCTTCAAATCCATCAGTACAAGTATCCTCATTGCTCAACGCAGCACTCATCCATGTTTGAACATTACTCATTTGAAACCTCAACGACTCACTCGAGCCCCCGAGCGTACGCATTTGACTCAACGAGTCGCGTATCTGATCGACTGCATCTCCGAATACGGAGAAGCAGTCGTGGAGTGCAGCCACTGCACGTGGCTGCGCTCCATAGTCAGCTTCGCGAGATAAGTTGGAAACAAAAGCTGACATTCGCTTAGCTTTTGCTAGGCTTACTCCAATAGCGACACGTGCTAGGCGACCGGGGTCTTGTTGTACCGCGGTCGCGTAGTGGTTTAGTGAGTGGTAGCAGGTATCCGGATACAAGGTGGTTTTACAACTCGAACGGATGTAGTCCGAGTCATCGAGGACGATGTCAACGGATGACACCGTGGTAGGGTTGAGGAGAGCGGCGGAGGGGGCCGGGATAAGGGAGAGGTGGAGGAGCACGGTGGTGAAGAGGATGCAAAGAGTACATGAGGTTTTCATGGTTTATCTACTATAGTTTATTTTTCAACAAAATGTAGCAATATATGTAGGCAATTGGTTTGGAGGTGAAATGACATTTTTGTCCTAATTAAGAACCATTTGTAATGTGGAGTCATGATTTTTGTTGTCGAAAAGAATATTCATTATGCTCCTTTAATTCAGGTAGTACTATTGAACAATGCAAAAAAAGGTGAAAAGTAATTACTTCTTCAACCTATAAAGTGTTGATAGTTATCGTAATTTGTCTAACTTTTTTTTAGTCCATTTAAAAAAAAAAAAATTTAGTAATTTCTTGCTTACTCTTTCCATTTGATATGTTTTAAGATCACAAAAAATTAAAAGACTTTTGAATACATTTTACACCTGATCTTTAGCTTACAAGCAGAAGATTCAAAAGTCAAAATCTTATGAATTAATTATCACCACAAGGAGAAATATTATGGGAGCCGTGTTATAAGCTAGATACAAGTACACAATACTTGTTTTTTTGTTCAATAGTTTCACCATTATAAGAAAGTAAAAAATTAGCGACAGATAAATTTTCATAATTAAATAAAAAAAATATCATGCTAATTTTATTTAGCTATGATTTGCAAGCGCAATGAATTATATGAAAATTCAATTAATTAGGAGCTATTTCGTACATGAATTAACTAGAGATTAACAATAAATTCCACAATATCTTGTAAATGATGTATATCATTTTGTGAATAAAGATTGAAAAAAGAAGTTCAATAGTATAAATTGGTATTCGTAATGTATAGTTTACACATGACTCTTCTTTAATTTCTTCCCTATCTTTTGAATATTTTCACCTTTTTCAAACTCCAAAAATCCTATTTGGATCCAATTCTTCGTAAGTGGGGCAGCATACAAGCTACTTTTGAACTTTCAAGTTTTTTTGCTGCCTAAATTAGCGCCACTTAATGGGATGGCCCTACAATAATTTTTTTGGACCAAATGACTTTTACTTTATGTGACACCTAATTATATCATTAGTAATAACTACCAAACATTGATTAATTTTGACCTTTTGATGACGAAAAAAAAAAAGTTGATGCATGTTCTGACCTGTAATAAGAGCTTTCAGCATTTCTGCGACAGGAATTTTAGAGTATGATTAATATGTCCTACTCCAACCTATACAAAGCTAAAATCAATTTTTATGACTTATCCTTGATTCATCTTATTAGTATTATATTTTTGGTAGCTTGAGAGTAGGTACTTTTATCAATTTTCTATTTTGCAAATTAGTTAATTTATGCACTTAATTCCGACTTATTATTAGTAGGAAACTTATATAAATTTCACTAGTTTAATTAGGAGCTAATAATTTAGATACATTTTAGTTGTCAATAGGGTCAAAATTAGTTGTAATTTGTTTTAGATACATTTTAGTTGTAAATGGGCGTCCTGATACATGTATCTCGGGATACATGGGGTCAAAATTAGGTGTAATTTGGTTTAGATACATAACAAATCTCTCTCGCCTCCCTCATATCTTGCTTGTCTCTCTCCTATGTATCTGGTTCCTAGATACATGTTAATCATACCATATACATACTAGATACATGTATCTAGTGTGATTCACATGTATACATAACAAATCTCACTCGCCTCCCTCCCTGTCACTACAACAAAAATAACTTTTAGCAGCAATAACTATTGACATTAGTAAAGAGTGCTAAAGTTTTTATCGCATTAGTTAAGTGCCATTAGAACCAATGTCGCTAAAGGTTTTAGGAACATATACAAAGAGTGTTAATTGCCACTAAAAATACATATAATAATCATTTTTGATATAGTGTATTTTTGTGTATTTGGTAGAAAAAATACATGTATCTAGATATATCTTCTTCAATATATAATAGAAAACTCTGAATTAATCATAAAATCATGATATTTTGAAAGTATAAATAATAGTATATATGATCGTAGAGTATGTCTAGTTATGCAATGTCTCCATATTAGTATAAGTATTAACTTATATGGATGTATTACTAATCCATTTAAAGTATACTTTAGTATACATCATAATACAACAGTGGCGAATTTACAGCCAAAAAATAGGGCACCCGCACCCGTGGTCTCTTCGTAAAATTAGATATTTTATATGTATATTTTTTTAGATTTTGTATAATATTATATTCTTGCACCCGTACTATAAGAAGTTTAAATGGTCCACATGATTAAATGTTGAGCTTTTGACATTGAGGATTAAGGATCAACTCTCACTTCAATACATTTTACTTGGTGCACCCATGTTTGAAAAATCCTAGATTCGCCTCTGTAATACAGGTAGTGCTAATGTTGGTGGCTCTCATTGGATTTGTAATGCTTCTATTTTGGTAATTAACTAACACGCGGAGAAAGTTATATTTTTTTTGTTTTTATTTTTTCTATTAAATATATATACCATGCATGAGTAACCACAATTGAAATGCTATATTACATAATAACAACAATAATCTCAGTGCAATTTCATAATTGAAATTGGAAAAAATTAAGATTGATATACATATTTTATCTCTACCTTTATGAGACACATGAATTATTTTCGATAAATCCTTGATAACTCTTTTTTTTTTTAAATCTGATAGTGGAAGCAAGCTCATATCGATGGAGTTGAATAGCACATGTCAAATAATTAACTTGCGAATTCTTTTATTTGCTAAATATTAAATCATTTGAGCTATAATAAATCCAACTTCTTAGCATTAATTTAATCCAATACTTTAAGGACATGAATGGAATCTTAACAAATAAATATATAGTATCATATTTTTGTCCTTTCGGTGGTTAGATGTCAGTTTAGTGGGGAAGAGTACGCATGCAATGAGTTTTCTTTTTTATATTTGGTCGAAATTCAATAATACTAAGTATAAAAATATATAGGTCAAATAATAATAATAATAATAATAATAATAATAATAATAAAATGAAATACTACTATATAATTAATATGAAATAACTACATGACATTTGTTAGCCGGGAGTGGGGTGACCCAATCCTACCGCCCCACATTATGATCTCAATATTATAATACATAAACGCATTTTTTAATTTGGTCTTATTTAATATTTATATACTTTAATTTTGGATATGTATAAATAAACACTCAAATTTATATATAGTTGAACAAGTAGGCATACGCATTATACTTAACATCCTACGTGATAACTTGCATCATACGCGACATCCTACATGGCGTCCTACGTATATTATGCCACGCAGGATGCATGTGTATACTTGTTTAACTTTATACAAAATTTAAGTGGTCATTTATGCACACATAAAGTTGAAGAGCATAGATGTCATTTGAGGCCAAGTTAAATGACGTATTTATATAATATGCCTAATTAATTGAGGATATTTTGCAAATAGTCACTATAATAAACTTAATTAGGCCCATTAGCTATAGTTTGCATATTTATGGATTGTAACTCTAGTTTAAACTGCTATGGGCGACTTCATTTTTATAATTTGCGGGTATATTTATATAATTCGCGGGTACGTTTGTATAATTGAACTATTTTCATCCTTACTTGTATAAATTGATTAGTATCAGTTACTTTTTATTTATTTTTATATAAACTCAAAATAACGAATTTATACAAACACAAACATCTAAACTTTAAACAGTTATGCAAATTATATTATACAAATTACATCATACAAAAGTTCGTTCGTGTTTGTATAAATTGGTTAGTATCAATTGATTTGTATTTATTTTTGTATAAACTCGAAATAACGAATTTTTACAAACACAAACATCTGAACTTTAAACAGTTATACAAATTACATTATACAAAAGTTATACAAATTATATTATACAACCGTACACACTTATACAAACTAAAAAAAGTGGCTAACATAATTATCACTGAATGTTGGTGGCGAGTGGTAATTAACGAAAACTATAGTTATGATGACTAATTAACTAGTACTCAGTTCTATTTTATGTGACACTTTTCGAATTTTGAGATTCAAACAAGTCTATCTTTGACCATAAGTTTTTCATAGATCCTTTAAACGTTTTGAATTACCAACTATTCTGACTTATATAATACTTTTTATATAAATATATAAATTTCATTTAATTTTTTTTTGCAGATTTCGTGGCGCAAATTTCCGGTCAAACTTAAATTGTTTGACTCTCGAAAAATGAAAAGTGTCACATAAATTGAGACAGATGAAATTATATATTTATATAACCGCATAATTTTCCCTAATTAATTTGTTGAAAAATAAATTAATAACCACCACAACATTTTAATATAAAATGATAGATCTTTCTTAAACATAAATTTATAAGTATGTTAGATCTTTCTAATCACAGGCGCTAACCTCACTACCACATGCCTAATCATGATTTCTAAAGTAAAGAGCTCCACATCAATTTTCTCAACTCGAACTTATTAGCATAAAGTCATATTACAAATAAAATATTCTCCATCAATTGCATATATTTTGAATACACAAATTTTATAAATTTTGTTCTTTTTTCTGTATTCGCTCAAGCCTGTTCTTATTTTAAAATTTTAAAAAAATCATGTCTTTTATTTATATTTTAAGAGTGGCGAAATGATCTGAGAGGTCCTTGTACTAGATATTGTTTGTAAGTTGGACCCTTGTATTTATTACTTTGTCAACTAAACCCTTAAACTCATCAAAACGCAATATTTTAAACCCCTCTAACCATTAACCGAGCTTACGTGACATTAAAATGGTTGAGTTGAAAAAGTGCATGACTACACGCATTTTAAAGCAAGTAAATGCAATATTTTATTTTAAAAAAAACTCAAAATTATATATAAAAATAATAATAAAATTTAAAATATTGAAAATCTCAAATTCTTCATCTTCTTTAACCCAACCCCACCCCCAC
>JAJOOO010004761.1:0-28993 GCA_029582685.1 Solanum piurae | reverse complement strand
TTGCTTCTGTGGATTGGATGAATGTCTTTTGTTGGTGCTGTTTACTAAGTGAAAGAACTAGCTTTGCAGTGTTGATAGCATCATATTTTCTGGACTCATGATCTATGATCCCTGAGTTATATTCATTCAATTAAGTCTAGGTCCTAGGAATTCAGCTGTATTGGAGGCAATATACGCTTTATGGTTCAGAAGGGAGCGTGTGTTAGTTAGCTTGTAAGTTATGCATAAAAGATATTTGTATCAAACTAAGCTGAATATGTGGAAGATAGCAACCTTAATTGCGTGAATTAATACTAACGAATAATGAGGAGGAAGTTGATAGCTTTGAAAGGTTTAGTGAGTAAAGCTCCTTGCCTTTTTCTTCCTACTCTGACTGGCCTTTCGTTTTGTGCTTCTTTTCTATTTTTCATTTGATGTGGCTGACTTGTTTTGGAAGTGTGTGCTTTTTATGTTAAAATGCATTTGCATCTGTCAAAATATTAATGTTCATTCATGTCAGTATTCTTTTTGCTCTTGTTGTTATTGTTTTTTAGAACCTTGTTGCCTTGCTCGCATTTGTTGACTTTGCTCCTAACAAATTGATAGAAATAGATATATTCATGTGAAATCATTGCCGTCTTAACCTTTTTGACATGGCTCCTGCACAATTGGCTCATATGCAATTGTTGTGAAATCATTACCGTCTCAAATCATTGTCTCCCCTGCCTATTGCTATTGAGATTTTGGTAATTTATATATACAATTAAATATTTTAAGTTTTTGGTATTAATTGACGCGCACTTCAAAAAGGTGAGCACCTCCCGCGAGGCGAGGCAGACGGTCTTATGTCGCCTTCCGCAGACCCTTGTCACCTTTCCGTCCAAAACACTGACTCTATCTTCTTATGTAGTGAATCCTCTGGACCCCGAGGAAGCTGTTAAATGGCTTTATAAAGCTTCCATTGCTGGTCATATTCGTGCTCAGTACCAGCTTGCACTTACTTTACATAAAGGTCATGGTCCGAAGAGAAATCTCCAGGAAACGGTATGAAAAGTGTACCTCATTTAAGTAATTTAGTTAGTTTCAACTGTCTGTTTATATTACAGAAATATGCCTAATGAGAACTATACTTAAAAGGTTTCCTCTTAATTGCATAGGCAAAGTGGTACTTGAGGGCAGCAGAAGGTGGATATGTCCGTGCTATGTATAACACAGCATTATGCTACTCGGTGGGAGAAGGTTTAATGCAGTCTCATGAATTGGCAAAAAAATGGATGAAGAGAGCAGCTGATCGAGGTCATAGCAAAGCCCAGCTTGAGCATGGGTTGAGTCTGTCTTCTGTAAGTAGTGCCTAAATTGCTCCTCCACTCTTTTTCTAGTTCAATAAACCCAAATCTCATTCCTTTTTATTCCCTAGTAGCCAGTGAATAAGTAATCTTATTCGGAGATGAGTTTGAAATATTGCCAGTTAGGATTTATATAGCGGAACCCAACTTATCTGGGACTGAAGCATAGTTGTTGTTTGTTTGTATCTTGTGATCTTTCAACCACTCGTGCTCACCTTGTTCTTTTTTTTTTTCCGGGGAACATTGGAAAGACTAAATAAACTAATTAGTATCTTTCATAAACTACTTGGATTGAACCTGCTAGGAGAAGAGACTCCATTTCCAACAACTTCCCGGATTATCAAATCTCTCCTATATGTTTGTGACCTTCATTTTCTAGGAAGTCATCGCAGTTACTCGCCTCTCTCCAAATATGAACAATAGAAGCCTTACTAGTTTCTAGCAAAAATTTACGGTCTTCAATAAGAACCCAAAGATGATACTGTATAAGCTGGATCGCAAGTAGACAATCTGTTTCCACTTGTAGTTCTTTATATCTCATTTATTCTTCCTCTGTAGTTACTAGTTAGGCTTGAAGTAGATTTTATAACCACTCGCGCTCACATTGAACAGGATGGGGAGAGGATGCAAGCTGTGGTATATCTGGAACTTGCTGCTCGTGCTGGTGAAGCTGCAGCTCATACCGTGAAAAATGTTATACTTCAACAGATGTCCACTTTTTCTCGAGATCACGCTATGTTTCTTGTCAATAGCTGGCGCACTTTACCTTCATCGCACTGATACCCTATTATCGTCAACTTCATACAGGTTAATCAATGTATCACTTAACTTCTTGAAGTAATGAAAGTGTAATATAAGAATTCATTTCCCCCTGCTGTTACATGTTTCTAATTTCTGTGCTACTGCAATAACTGTTGAAGAGAGTTTGAACAGCTGACTTAAAGGTAAGTAGATGTTCATCGTAAACTCAACGTGACATTCATGTTCTTTCGATGATGTTGTTACATCGTTGAGATCGTCTTTTGAAGTCTCTATTGACGTGACATGCCACACAGGCATATCGCGACATATTTTAGCTAGAAAACACTCTCTAAACTTTCGAATTTCTCAAAAAATCATTGGGAGTTTTTGCACTTCTTCCCATTTGATGGTATACTTTATATTTGAAGGTATTATAGGTCTAGAAATAATTTAAATATTTACTATGTATTATGGATTGGAAACACACATTTTCAATTAATCAAGATGAAATATGCTTAGTAAAATATCACAAGGACCAAAATCAAAGTTTAAGCATTTTTAATCAACTATCTTGTTTGTTATTGCTTGGTGGTTGCATTTATCATTTTGTTTGCCCTTCTATTTAATTATTTTTTACCATAAAATTACTATTTATTTATTTGAAAATGGCAAGGGATCAAATCATATTGCTTTGTTGTATAGACAAAAAAATGAAAATAAAGGAGCATTTTCATCTTTTTCTTCCAAGTGGAGAGATTTAATTTCTTCATACTTGAGTTCAAAAATATAATGACAAAGAGAAACTACATTTTCACATTAGTCTATTTAAATGCGCATTAGAGATTCAATTTCTTCATACTTGGTTTTTCTAGTTTTTCTTCTTTTCAATCTATATCAGATCCTCCATTACTTCTTCGCAAACACCTTTTAGCTTTGGTATTTTTCGCCACAAAAAAGAGCTTTCAAATTTAGGGTTATATTACGCTTGGAAAGAAAAAAGAAAAATGAAGATCGAAATAGAAATAATCTCCAAGGAAACATTAATCAAGCCATGTACTCCGACTCCAAGCGAATTACGCCATTATAGTCTTTCATATCTTGATCAAATAATTCCATCCATCTTCATGCCCCTCATTTATTTTTACCCCGCGAGTGACCTAGTTTCCAACACAGAGCGTTCAGACAAGATAAAGGTATCGTTATCTCAAGCCTTAACCAAATTCTACCCTCTAGCAGGGCGTGTCGTGGACAACCTATATGTTGATTGCAACGACGAGGGTGTCCCCTACGTTGAAGTTATAGTGAAGTGTAACCTCGCAGATATAATTTCCGATCCAATCCCTAATGAACTCAACAAATTTATTCCTTATGAATTGGATGATGTGAAAGATCTTGGATTAGTCGTACAAGTGAATTTTTTCGAATGTGGAGGAATGGCTATTGGCATAGGCATTTCTCATAAGTTAGCTGACGCTGCGTCATGTTTCATGTTTATCAACACGTGGGCATCCATTGCACGTTGTGATTATGATGACACGTGTCATTTCTCCCCCTCTTTCAACTCTTCAACACTTTTTCCACCTAAGGACGCATCCCTAGTTAGGGACGCGTGCTTGGAAATTCGAAAGGAAAACATCGTGACCAAAAAGTTTGTGTTTTCTAACTCTGATATATTAACTCTCAGAGATGAATACGCGGATCAAAGGATGAAGGGCAGTGTATTCGAGAGAATAGGACAACGCCCTTCGAGGATTCTAGCTTTATCGGCGTTTTTGTGGAGCCGATTCATGGCGACCGTTCATTCCGAAAGGGACCCGGACAAGATTTATGCCGTGACACATACGGTCAATTTGCGGGGCCGGACTGATCCGCCCCTGCATGAATTTTTATTCGGGAACATAATGCGGTCCGCACTTGTGGTCCCGTTTTTCGATAAAGGTAGTGAAAACGAAGTTTTTGAGTTTATGAATAAAGTGAGAGAATCTATACAAGAAATTAATAATAATTTTGTGTCACAATTCAAGAAAAATGATCAACAACATTTGAATTTGCTACAAAAAAGAGCAAATGAAAAAAGAAAAGGGCATATGGAATTGCTTTGTTTTTCAAGTTTGTGTAAATTTCCCCTTTATGAAGCTGATTTTGGGTGGGGCAAGCCCATTTGGGTCGGGTCGGGTCGACTCGCTACGAAGAATATTATTGGATTTATGGATACAAAATTAGGTGATGGGGTGGAAGCTTGGGTGAATCTCAAAGCCGATGACATGGCTAAATTCGAAGCTGATAAGAAGTTGCTAGCCTTTTGTAAAAACGAGATATGAAAGTCGTTCTTTGGTTTCTTATTTATACTGATTTTCTTTGTATCGTTACAATTTTATTGAGTTTTTTTACAGGGATTGATTTCTTTCTAATACCAAGTTTCGTGAACTAGACAAGTTTTGTATCTCTACTTTCTTGTAATGAATTGTCTTACTATAGTTGCAATTTTCAATTTATTTATTGCAAAAATTAGAGTAGTAATAAAATCTTAATTTGGTGAACTTGATTAAATAAAGAAGTTTGGTTCAATTTTAGTGAACAATTTAATCACAATTTGAATTTGAATAGGTTTTGATTTTTTAGAAAAGATAACATATTGCATTCTGATTAAATTATTTATACATATAAATTAAAAGAATTACTACAAATATAAAATATGCGTCAAAACTATTAAATTTTGTCAAATTCATGATATACTCTATTGTGGCTTCATCCTTATCCATGCACCAACATTGTAAAAAAAAAGTTTATAAAATATATTTTTTGAACCATCAGCTAATTAAGAAAAATTAATATGCTATAATAGGTTAAACTACATTGATCATATAAAAAAAAATTATGTTGTGCCAATGCATATAAGTTTAAATCTAATAGATACCTAATGGAACAAGGAATATGAATTATTCAAGCCTGCAACCATCAACCAATTAGATTTAACTATAACACTATTAATTACTCCCTCCGTCTTAATTTATGTGACACTTTTCAGATTTCAAGATCAAACAAGTCTATCTATGACTGTAAATTATTCATATATTTTTTAATTATTTTGAATTGTCAATTATTATGACTTTGTACTTTTTACGTAGTTTGCAAATATATAAATTTTATTTCAAAAAAAATGAAGATTCCACGCGCAAATTTTTAGTTCGAAAAACGAAAAATATCACATAAATTGGGACAAAGAGAGTAACAGCTACTGACATGATAAGGATAAATCGAAAATAATCTCTTTACCCTCATAACGTAGAAATAAATTACGTATATCTTATCTTCTTCATATTCCATTTTTGAGGTCTTATTGGGTATGTTCATCCCGATTTTTGAGGTGTTATTGAGTATGTTATTGTTATTAATGATATTTAATTATATTCTTCAAATTATGACACTATGCTTTTAGATCATTAAATTATTTTATTATTGGAGCTCTCATATTTTAATGAAAATACTGTATTAAGTAAAAATAGCTAAAAGGTTTTAATAAATGCTACTCTCAATTGATGTCACCTTTTTTTCATAGTTTGAAAGGTTAAAACAACAGCAACCACCACCTACTCAGTATAATTTTATAAGTGAGATATAGAAAGGAGATGATGTATACATAATTTTTATCCCTGTCTTTTTTGGAGCAGAGAGATTGTTTCGATAAACTTTCGACTTGAAAGAAAAGAGAAGAATTTCTATCATGGTAGCACAAAAATATGACAGAAAAATAACAAGATACAAGGCAAATGATCAAGCGACAAATAGAATACACACTGATGAAAAGAAACTGTGTGACTACTAATAACACTATTAATTATTTAAAAAAACGGAGAGGAGTTGGTTTGCCCCAAACAAAGTGCGATAACACTCAACTATCTACTAACCTTCTAACCTTATCTTCACCCTCTACACCTTGTTATCTAGGATCATGTCTTCGTTAAGCTAAAACTACACCATATTTTGTCGACTATCTAACCACCTCCTCTCAAATTTTCTTCGGCCTATCTCTACTTCTCTTACTCCTTTTATATATATGCATCTCAGGGCAATGTGATGCTATTGCAGTTAGTTGTGGGTTCCATTAAATGAAAATAAGACCCTTATTTTAGTGTATAAAATTCAAGTTTTCTAAGATCTAGTTTGACCAATGAAGACATTTCATATAAGTTGAATTTAAGTACGATAATAAGAAAGACTAGAGACCCCTTTTTATGGATATATAAAAAAGGAATAGAAGTTAAATTATTGATCGTAACTTTAGGTGAGATTTGTCCTTGACAATGTAGGTTCAACAATAACAACAATATATCGAGTGCAATTTCACAAGTGGAGTCTGAAGAAGATTGAATATAAACGTAAATCTTACCCATATTTTTATGACATGAAGAGATTGTTCTGATAGATCTTCGATCATATAAAATATCTACTCCAAGGGCATGTCTTGTGATTCTATTAATTTAACTAAGTTTTTATAATTATATATGAAATAGTCGTAAGAGTCCATAAGTATGTTACAACTCAATTATCAGTTATATTCTTCCATATAAAAAATTTATAGCTAAATTTATTTTTCTTGTCATGCTATAGGAATTTTCACCAGATAGATGAATTCTTTTTCTACAGTTTATATATAAATATGTTCTAAGAGTGACAAAAATATTCCTTTATTACTCAAAAAAATCAGAGTCACTACTTGTGTCCAACTAGAAATGTAATTTTTTTTTTTCTTACACATATTTCTATTATATAGAAGAGCCATGGAAGGACAACCATGGCTATGAAGAATTGTACAATGTCCAATACAAATTGTACTATGTACTTAGTCTTATCTTATTCCCTCATCAATAGCCTCTAAACATGTGTAACAATGTGGATCCATTCTCTTTTTATCATTACAATTTTACTATCTATTATAAATTTTAAATGCTTAAACATTATCAGCTTCATTCATATTTTATGCACCCCATTTATTATTCAATCTTCACTATATTTTTTACATGCCCTATATTCGGTCCTCACAATTTAAAATCAAGTTAGCTTTTTCAATAGTACAATTTTAAAAATGTTTTTTAACTATAGAAATCAGTTTTTAGTAATTTTAGAACTCAATTCATTTTTTTTAAAACAGTAAAATGCAATTTTTATTACTCTCATCATTCTTAAATACTTGTCATAATTTTCTTTTTGAAAGTCAAACTATGCAAATTTTGATAAATTTACCAATTAATTCTCAATACTACTATCCTCTTGTCTCAAATAAGAAGGGAAAATTAACTTCTTTTTAAGCAAATTATCTTCTTCTCTTTTGAAATATTAATAAATTTCACGAACAAACTATATTGAAAATTTTGAATTTCAAATTTATTTTATATGTAGTTGTAATTCATGAAAAGAAAAAGATTATTAAAATACTTATCAATTGAATCAAGATAGAAAACTTACAAACATAACTTATGCTTTGAAACTATACTTAATATCTTTCACTAGAGACATAAATGACAAAAATACTTTTAAGTGTGAATCATCTCACCAATCACCATGATCAAAAAATTTAAAACAAATTTTTATCATACTAAAAAAGTAAAAATATTGTTACAAAAATATTATTTTCTTCTTTAAGATGGACAAAATAAATGTAATTTTACCCAAATTTTTGTTATTTTGTTATATACAAAAAAAACTGAATGGAACTGTGGTTGTGCGAGTTAGATGCAATATTTTAATATTATTTAATAAAATAAATTTATGAATTAACTTTATATATTAATAGCCCATTAAACTTGTCACTAAATTTCATTTTTGATACTCAAACTACGGCTTGTTCCGATGTAGCATCTAAACACATGATATTCATTTCACATTTTTTGTTCAAATTTTGAAGAAAAAAAACTATGTGTGTGTGGTTACAAATGCTTATTAGATAATTATGTTGACCACATAAAACATGTCATCTCATTTAATTATCTACATCCATCTAATAAGAACATGCTTGAGATTTACCCTTTTTGATATGAGTCGAATACATAAAATTTAAGGAGATGACATATTTTATATCCAACATATGTTTGTTATTTAATTTAATGTTTATTTCTAACATAATGTTGAAATGAATATTAGATTACGTATTCTTTTAATATTAGTCGTGATAACTTATACTCCATAAGTTATAAGTTATTTTTTAATTTTATATAAAAAAATGTAATTTCAAAGTGTAATTATTACTCTTTAATTTATTTACGTGAAAATATTAAAAATTAATTTATTATTTAAACATATGATTGATTACGTATAAATACAACTTAAGACCGTAATATTGGGCCCGTTAACGGGCCTTTTCATATCTAGTAATGGTATATATCTTTAGATAATCAATAAATTTTAGGTGAAAAATAAATTAACAGACTAATCAAAACTTATGAGAGGACTTATCAATATTAATATTTCAACATATATACCAACTAAAATAAAAGTAAAATAATTCATGAGATATATGAATAAGGAAATAAAAATAGATAAAAAAAAAACATTCTACAGACATGTACGAGATCTTCTTACTATAAGTCATATCCTTTTACTTTTTACATGAGAAAGTATTAAGTAAAACAATTAAATATAGTACTTCATTTTTTGGTCATAAATCTGGCAAAATTAATGTAATTTCCAAAGCATATTTTATGGAAAATAATTTACATAAAATCAACCTATAGAAATATAGTGAAAATAATTGAATTTCCAAAACATATAATATGGAAAATAATGTATATAAAACCAGCCTATAGACATATATGAGATTTACCTACGATAACCATATCTTTTCAAGGTAAATTACATTATTTCGATGTAAACACTCGATGCAGATAAGTATTCACCTTTGACATGAGAAGGTAAATCTTGTCATGTATTTATTTTATCTTACATCTACTTATTCTAAAATATTTACTCACTAAAGTACTTCTCCATAGTTCCTCCCTCACTAGTTTCGTCTGCTACAATATTACCTGCAAATTCCATACACTATGAAATCTCATCATGAGTATTACTACACTGTAACAAAGGCGATCTTTAACCACGAAAATATTAGCTACGACAGAAAATTTATCGCTAATTTATTAACTTTCCGTGACAAGGCACAAAGCAACAGTGTGAACTAATGTCTAAACGACCTTAGACCACAAGTTCCAAACGTTTTTTTTAAACTCTGTTCGTAGTCAAAGTGCATCATAAATTGGGATGACATGACTAATATTTTGTCATAGTTGTCATTTATGTTGCTCATACTCTCCAAAATGTTGTCACACCCATGTCGGATCCTCAAAAAATACACTACTTTTAAAGGCAGCTTCGTTGTACCCGACTCGTGAGTGCTCAGGATCCAACACCCACCTATAAACATTTTTTGAAGAATTCGAGCAACATATGTTGTTGTACTTGATTCCTGAGTTCTCAGGATCCAACACTCGCATATTGACATTTTTTTAAATGTTTGAGCAACATAGATTGTTGTACCTTAACTCTTGAGTGCTTAGGATCCAACACACACCTATCGATAATTTTTTAAGAGACAGAGCGGCATAGGTTGTTGTACCCGACTCTTGAGTGCTCAGGATCTAACACACCTATAAACATTTTTTGAAGAGTTTGAGCAACATGTTGTTGTTGTAGCACTTGACTCCTGAGTGCTCAGGATCCAACACTCGCACATCGACATTTTTTTGAAAAGTTCGAGCAACATAGATTATTGTAGCTTAACTCTCAAGTGCTCAGGATCCAACACACACCTATCAACATTTTTTGAAGTGTCGGAGCCACACAGGTTTAGTACCCTACTCCTGAGTGCTCAGGATCCAACACACACTTATCGATATTTTTGAAGAAATCAAGCAAAATAGATTATCATACCTCGACTCTTGACTGCTCAGGGAATTGAGAAGGCAGCTTGAATCCTTTTGCAATCAACCAAATAAGTGAAACCATAAGCTAAGTTCTTCAAAGTAGCATCATGCAGTTCTGCTGAGGAAGTTGCAGTTGCATCTGTGGAAAAGAAGACTCTGAACCCTCTAACAAATGCCTCTCTGGCTGTGGTCTCACAGCACAGATTGGTCATTACTCCAGTCACTATTACCTCCTTTATCCCCATTTCCAACAGTTTCTCCTCTAAGTTTGTATCTGCAAAGGTATGCAAATATATTCTTTATCAAGTTACCTTTTCAGATAAAGTTAGATTCAAGTCTAATGTCTGCTCGTATATTAAATAACTTTACATACAAAACATTATATTGTGATCTAACATGTACAATAACTTACAAAATATATGATTGAGACTTATATTCAGTTTACTCGGAAAAAAATCCTTAGACGGTAGTTTAAAAGGTCCATAAAATCATTTGCTAAAAGAGTTAATGGTCAATAACACACATTAATTATCAATTTTCTCGTGAGTTTCATACGTCAACTATTCATTGTTCTCTTTATCTACCTACGCTATCACTCATTGTATTAAAAGACACATGGATGTTGAGTTGGCCAAATCTTATTCCCATAGGACAATAGGCGCATGTAAGTCAACTCGTCACCTAGGTGTGTTTTAATACAAAAGAAATTTTAGTAGATATATGAAAGAGTGAAGGGTCAAAAACACACCTGAAATATCTCAATTTTTCGAGTTTCCTACTTGAACTATTTGTGTTCATATTTCCTGCTTTAAGTATCACCCAAATATTTACCAAAACAGATCTCAACCATATGTTGTTCCTTGTCCTACCTAAACAATATTGATATTTTAAGTACGAAAAGAAAACAACTTATAGTTGAGGTGTGTTTCGATAAACATGAGGTAATAGTTCATATAAAAAACTTATGAAACTCGAAAAACCAATTACTTCATGTGTGTTTTTTACCTTTCACTTAAAATGGAACAATATCTAGTTGAGGTCTGAAATTGACATAATACATAAGCATGTCATTTACCTTGGCCTTAGTTGGCATCTACGTTCAATAATTTTGTGTGCGCACAAGTAGACACTTAAACTTGTATAAAATTGAATAAATAGACACATATCATGCGTGACATAATACAAATCAGTTTCCATGTAAGACAAGTGTATTTCATGTGAATTACAATGTAGGATACACGTATGTAGTAGGGCGAGCGTATTTCACATGAATTACAATATATGATGTGTTTATCTATTTATTCAATATTATACAAGTTTAAATGTCTACTTGTGCAAACATTTACATATTATGCCAATGAAATTCACAAAATGTGATAGTTTAATTATGTTTTTTGACAACTTTTGGCTAAAACAACAAGCTAAAATTTCACCAAAAAATTCAAAGTAGAACAAAAAAGTAACTACAGAGTACAGAGCAACCAGAAGAAAATAAATGACTGTAAAAACAAAATTAGTGGGAAAAAAAATACTACCTCTGAAGGCACTGTAAGTGTGTTTTTCGACCACCAAATCACCGTCTCTCCGATCCAACTCCGGTATAAGTTCAGCTTCAACGGTTCCATCTCTGATAATATCACCGTTCCACCACTCGTAAATCATGCCGTAATCCTCCGGTGACTTATGACTGTGGCGCGTGAATATCACCGGCACGGAATTTCGCCGGCAGAGATCGATTGTGGTCTTAATTGCTGGTAGAATCGGTTTACCCATTGAGTAGAAGTAGTTCTGCATATCAATCACCAATAGAACAGCGGATTTTGGGTCTGGATCTCGTTTTCGGGTCTCGTATTTTTTGTATGATGATGAAGAAGCCATTGTTAGAGAATTTGTGATGAATTTTGGTGCTCTAAACAGGGAAGTGAGTTTATCCTACTTTCTAGTTTCCAGTACCTTCTACATGTTTCCTTTTATTTATTTGAGTTTTGTATATGAATTATCTGATTTACGAGTCTTTTACTTAAACTATAATCAACTATTTTATTAGAATACATCTCAATTATCTATTGTTCTCATTTTATTTTATTTATATTTTTTTATCTATAACTATTTGTTAGAATACATCTCAATTATCTGTTGTTCTCTATCATTGTTTAGGTGAGATTTTTTAATAACTATTTATTAGAATATATCTCAACTATCCGTTGTTCTCATAAGTTGATAACAATTCGTATAGTTCATACACTTGATAGTTCAAATACGAATCTCACATCTCTTAAGATAGGTAGTAAGGTCTATGTACACATTATCCTCCTCGGACTTTATTTATGGGATCATACTATATATATATGGTTGTTGTTGATTTGAATTGTATGTTATTTTGAATGAAATTGACATTTGATTTAAAATGAAAGTAAATATAATTAACCTATCTTTGCGGCTAATTGAGCAATTTAGTGCACTAAGCTCTTGCTAAATGTTTTTGGACCAAACTATTAATGGTAGAGACATTTTTGAATAAAACTATCAACGGTAAAAATATTTTTGTTCAATCTTAAACTATAAGAGCATTTTTTAATCTTTTTTCGCACTTCCTTTATTATTTGCTATAGCCCCTTACCTCTAAATTGTCTTACCTCTATATTGTCTTTTTTTTTAATTGCTTTGATATATGTTACACAAGTCATCGGAAAAAGCTTCTCTTCATAAGATAGGAATAAAATTTGCATATATAGCAGGACTGGTGTACAAGTGACTCTAGCCATTTGGTTTAACATAAAATTTATTATATAGCAATTGAAGGCCAAAAGAGCAAGGGTAGAAAACAGCAAGTCAATCAGAGGAAAGATGACAGAAGTTTTGTATTATGAATTTGCTTTGGTCCAAAAGCATGCTCTCAATACAATACAAATATACATATGTATTTGCATTGTTGCAACATCTTGTCATAACATGAAAATTCAGACCTAAATAACAATAAACCATCACAGTTTATTGATGGTTCTTGGATAATGTTTCATATCCCATCAAATTCTCTTTGTTATTATCTGCCAAAAATGGGTTATGGTGGGATAACAGGGCATCATAATTTAGCGCATGCCCGCGAACAAAACAAGCAAAAACAATTTTCAAATGAAGATATTGTTGCGCCACAGGCTTACACTAGACCCCTCTGTTTGAACACTTCGAGCATTGAAACTCCAATTTTCGCGGGAGATTCACACACTGTAACCCCAGCTTCTTTTAGTGCCTTGATTTTGTCTTGGGCTGTTCCCTTTCCCCCCGATACAATAGCTGCAATTCAAAAAATTCAGGATTAAACTATTTCTCTAGGCGTGACAGCAGGTAAACTGAAGCGTCTTTTTATAGTTCATGCAATATTCAATCATCGACGTGATAATGCAGCAAAGTAACACAGTAGAAGAGGGACCATGCCCCTTCCTGGTAACTTCCAAGAAAAGATAGGGAAAAGACTAACGGGAATGGGACGAGGAAAAGAAACAGAGCTAGGTATCGCAAAAGTATCCTCAGTACTTGTGGATAACAATAATTAGAATATTGTTTTCATTTGTATCAATAATAACAAGCAATTCTGATGGATTCTTTTATTTTCTTCCATTATTTTTGGTTTAAGGGACACCATGGAAATGGAAGGCACAGTTCATTATTCACATAGAATCCCATCATATGATTTTCACCAAATATAGAAATATGAGAAATTCTAGCATAAAACTTCTGATCAAACATTATAAAATGACAAAAAATATGGAAGGGGGGTTTCTTTTAAGAGCATGTAGAACAACATAAACTAAACATGGAACATCCCCTTATACTTCTTTGTATGTAGCTAGAATTGATTTAATAAATTCCAGATCATTTGGACCGTCAGAGGCAGGGGAGGTGGGGGTGTAATCAAAAGTTGAAATATTTTATGAACAACAAGTACCTCCAGCATGACCCATTCGCCGTCCAGGGGGAGCAGTCAATCCAGCAATAAAAGCAACTACAGGCTTTTGAGTTCCACTTGCCTGTTCAGTAGCAAAATAAATACACAGTGAAAACTAAACATTATTCAGCACAACTTAAAATGTTATCAACTTCAGAAACATGGCTAGGAACTGAATGTTTAGAAAATTCTGACATGATAATCTGCCAAAGTTCTGGATATCCTCACAAACATACAAGCAGCTAAAGGAGCATCTTGTCCTTACTTTAGGGGCCACAACATTAACTTTCTTAAAACTCCCATATAGGAATCATAGAGCAGTGCAACCAGATGCAGGATCAAAAAGCTTAAAATTAAAGACATGGATGATATCTGAAACACTGCTTATTTGTGGAATGAAGGTCAAAGTGATGAACCACAAAACAAGATTCAACAAAAGAGCCAGGCAAAGAAAGCGAAAATACATCTGGTCTAAGTGGTCTTACGAATGTTCTCTTTTTCACAGGTTGAAGCCAAAAACATAAAGGCGAAGAATTAGAATTCCACCACAAGAGGTACTTTAGCCCTTTCAAGGGGAAGTTTCAAAATCCAAGTGGAGTATATAAGAAGTATAATAAGAAAAAATCAGAGAGGAATCGACATTACAAATAGAAGTGGGACAACAATCTTCAGTCAAGAGAGAAATGAGCTCACTGGTAAATTTTACCCAGTTGGGAAGGTAAACCTGTAACTAGTGAATATATTTTTGGGGAAAAAGTGACAGCTGAAAACATAATAGATGTGAGTTTTTGGGACATGGGAAGGTCAAAGGTGTCAAATCTCGCATGCAGTTGTGGGACTAAAGCAAGAGATCAAGAAGAATGATACAGGTGCAGTTCTTTTACTATTTTTACCTTGACAAATGGTACGGCCATAACATACCTGCCAGAAGGAATTTTCATACCTATTGGAACAACTACCATCTCATCCAGTTTCTTACAACACTGAATTTCATTAGATGGAGTACAGCCTTGACATGGATAACAGAAGATCATGTTTGTTCAAAAGACGTTCTCTTTTGAAAAAAACAAAGATCAAATAACTTGTCAAAAAAGAAAAAATATATATTGCACTCCTATTCTACAAGACTTATGTGGCCATGAAATAAAAAAATGAAAAAAAAAAAAACTAAAATAAATATACTGCCTAAATCTGACCAATTGTGGAATTTTGATATATAAACAATCACTAATAATTATTTCAACAAGTAAGAATAAACTTTAGTAGAGACAAAATATAACCCCTATACCGCATTCCCTGACTGATAAAGGTCCTTCTTACCCAATAGCAAAACATGCCTCATTTAAATTTTATAGAGCCATATTTGAAAGATATTATAATATTTACCAATAAGATGACTGTTACTCTTGACTGTATGGCACTCAAAAATACGGCTTGGACTCTATCATAAACAATTTTCCAAACCAAGATGGAGAGAAATTCACATCACCACAAAAGAACTAAACGAGTCCTCTTATACAATAGTTTAAACCAGAATTTTGGAATACTTTTCTCTGACATAGGTATTTAAATCATCACGGACCTTTATGAGGGCTGCAGCATCCTCTTCTGCTGTGCCACCAATTTCACCAATAAGAACAATACCTGGCAAACAACAAGCACGTGTATTTAGATAGGATGTTCTTAATCTTCTTTCAAGATGGTGCGTAGATCTTCTAACTTCTGTTATCACCTCATTCCCAATTCCATACAAATGGACTATATATAGGTCAAGTCTGGAAAAAGTAGGAACATTTGCGAAACAAACAAATTTCAGTAAAGAGTAGAGAGTAAAGTAAGTAAAAAGTCTAAAGGTCCAACAACGATATTGACAAAAAGGATTATCCATTTTTGGAGACGGTGAATCTGATAAGAAACTGCAAACAGTTCTTTCCCTCGGTTGGATACTTGGTGGAAGGTCACCAAGGTAAATGGTAAGAAATTTGTGTTCTTCCCATTTTTTGGTGGCTTGGCAGGCCCATCGCCACTGATAGAAGCCCTTTAGCAAATTTTCTCCTACAAAGTCTTGTTGTTTACTACACTATTGCACTATGGCAGTAACAAATTTTAATTAACTTAGAAATCTGATAATTCTTAAATAGATTATTATCTTATTGTCGTCTATCAATACAAGTTCACCACACACACAGAAGAAAAAAATGCCATTGTAATCATGTTCTACACTAAGCTTAGCTAAATTAATCCTTCAGTAAAATACCTTCCGTTTGTGGATCAGCAATAAATTTCTCTAAGCAATCAACAAAGTTTGTACCATTGAAAGGATCACCACCGATCCCTACACAGGTTGATTGCCCAAGGCCAACAGCAGTAGTTTGGAAAACCTAGAAATCACAGAACAATAAAAGAACAAATCAGAAAAAAACAAAAGAAAAAATTCACAACCAAACTTTAGTGTATAGCAAATATTAACATCAAAGACCATATATAAGGATACTATTCCTCAGGATTCAGATTTGATCGTTCCCAGTGCCATATTTTAAGAGAAAATATCTAATTTATATGAGACGCAGGAACCAGATTCAAGAAAAAACTTTTTGACCTAATATCTTCTCAACATTCATGGTGTCAAGGCGCATATACACATTCATAATTCAGTGATGAGAACTTCAAATCTCATCAGCGAAAAAACAGTAGAAAAGTAACAAATTGACCTGTGTATGGCCAACACATAACAACAGCATAATTGAGTCAGAGAGTATATTTCAAGGATTGATTTTCTTCCTAGATATAGCAAGCCTGTTAGCATTTCAAAAGTTAAACTGCTAGGACCAATGTGGTTAAGGGGGAAAGCCATAGAAATGCAACAACAATAACAACAACAACATACCCAGTGTATTACCCCTACCTTATAAAGGCAGAGGTTTCCGAAAGACCCTTGTCTCGAAAGCCATAGAAATACATCAAGTAAAAAACAGAAAAGGTCTACAAACATGGTGTTATGATGAACAGGTAGGGTTTTGAAAAAAAGAAATATTTAATCGAATCCTTTTCTCGCCGGATGTATTCAAGAGAATCTTCTAAGCGTCAAAATCTTTAGTGGCTCGTCATGAGTATGCACAATTTAAACAAGTTTTATGGACCACATTTTCCAGAGAATAAATCTTACTGCTTCATATGTCAGTGTGCCAGATCGAGAAACAATTCCGATACGTCCTGGTTTGTGAATGTATCCAGGCATAATACCAATTTTGCACTCTCCTGGTTTTATGATACCTGGACAATTCGGACCAATCAGCCGAGTTCTCGATTGCTTCTTAAGAGCAGCTTTTACACGAACCTATATTGCATGGAAAAAAACCAAACAAAGAAAACAAGCTAGTGAGAGAATAACAGAGTGAAAACAGAATGGTGCAAGTTCACCTAACAAGCTTATCCCAATTGTAAATTTATCAGATCAACCCAGACACAAAGGAAAGAGGCCACCCCCCAAAAAAACAACAGAAACATTTTATGATAACCCCCAAAAAAAACTCATCTGGGGGATGATGACTTGCAATCAGCATAAGCTTATCATAGTTTTCCCTCTATTCCGTTATCTTTTTGTCAGATCGAGCAGCTCACAACTAGAGTTTCAACCCATATAACAGTGCTAGTGCCACAATTCAAGTATATTCTCATCCATTTAGGTCCCAAGTTTACTATTACACGGACTACCAGGCATGTGATCCAATGAAGAAAGTCTATAATGTATTCAGTTCTTGAAAAACCTTGTCCTATCCAGTTGTCATTTCCATCTTGATGCATTCATTACCTTGGAATGCAGTTTCCAGGCGACAAGATCTCAATATTGTTGACTCAAAACAAGCTTGTTGAAAAATAGCTGAAAGACTTATGTAACTATGTAGGCATAATATGGAATATCCATTTCGAAAAGCATATTATGAAAGATAAAAAAGAAACGGAGATCATGACTAAGGTTCAGCAGAATCTCTAGTAGATCTAATGACTGAAACTTCAATTATAAGATTACTCTCTCCTCAAATTACTCATCCAAAGCTCAGATAGTTGTTTCAAATTGTCAAAACATTCAACGCAACAAAAGCAGCAAATGACACTTGTAGATAGCATAAAACAAATATTACAAATGTCTTATGGCCAACACATTTCTTTTTAAATCTTGAATGGACAATCTAAGGCTAAATAATATTATAAAAATCTGGCCAAAACATTCTTTTAGAATTTCTTAGGGACATTTAAAGGGCTCTAACCCCTTGCATCATTTCATTTTCTGCACAACGAAGAAAAATATTGTTCTTGACTATGATAATAAATAAATAACAAGAATCGCACAAATGTTTGATATATATAATACACAAGCAAAAAAACAAATAGCCTAATAAATAAAATGGAATGAAGGTGAATGAAAATGTTAACGTGAGAAGTTTCTTTTCATTTTGACTGTAGATTTCAGCCCATTGGCTCACTTTAACACATCCATCATACTGGAAAAAAATTATTGTAGCTTTTATTAATAATCTTTATTGTCGATCCTTAAAGTTGCTGCAGTTGTCTAGTTTCTAATTCATTCACCCCTTCCCACATTTAATAGATGAACACTTCTACGCTGGTCATTGACGCATTTAGTCATCAGAAAAGATTTTGCTCAACTACTTACAGTAGCACATGTATGAGTCTTTCTTCCACTTCATACTTGAATCTTTCTAGTTACTTCACAGACCAATAGAACAGCTTTCATCAAGGAGATTCTTTCTCAAAAAGTCACTGAAAAATATAATTCACTAAGAAATCCCTCTTCCTAAAGGGAGAAGGATCAAAAGTGAGAAGATTCCTTCAGCCATTTCTAATCAAAATGTTTCAACAACCGTTATGAACTTCTATATTTAAAGATATATATTACTCCTATTTCATTTGCGTGTCTTAGTTTGATTGGGCACGAAATCAGAAGCAGTGTACAATTCTCTAACCTATAATGAGGGGGGATCGAGAAAATTCCAATAGAAGGGATTTGTATCTTACCATATCATGCTGAGGAATTCCCTCTGTGATGCAAACAATTAAGTCCAATTCAGCCTCCAACCCCTCCATAATAGCAGCTGCAGCAAAAGGAGGGGGTACATAGATCACTGAAGCATTAGCTTTCGTCTCTGCTTTTGCCTCTGCAACAGTGTTGAAGACAGGAAGACCCAAGTGTTCTGTTCCACCCTTCTTGGGTGTCACTCCACCAACCTGTTTAACCAAATGAAAGTCAAAATGAGAAACAGAAATTATCTCTTTTCAGATGCCTATCATTATGCCAAAAGAAAAAAAGAGCAAATCCATAATAAAAACAAGAACAAAACTTTCCAAATCAGTTTCATTAAAGAGTAGACTTTTCTCAATAGGAGCAAATCATACAGAAATTAGCATTTACTTCATAGGATACAAATAGAGAAGGAACACAACAATAGAAATGAATGCAAATACTTGTTCAAATGAAATCAACCTGATGGCTGCAAATAGCAACAAACTCTAAAAAAAATTCGCAGCATTACTGGCAGTGACAATTTTAAGGAAAATTCGACAAACAAAATATGAAGAGAAAATCTTGAAAACACAAGGAGTTCAAAACATCCGAAAAGAACCTTCTTGGGTAGTGGTGTCATGTAGGTTAGCTTGCCCACCTCCATCAGGTATCTGCTATCTGACACATACCAGATATTTTTCCCCCAATACATAGATACGACATATAAGAAAATATTACCAGCATTTTCTACCTCTACCGGGAATCAACGCCTAGTTTCTCGTGATTTTCACCCACCTCATTGACCACAAGGACATACAGTTGGGTGCACATCATACAAATACTTTTGACATGAGTATTAGCAAAAGAACTATTATACTAACATATGCAATAACTATAAAAGCAGACATATAGGAAAAAAATACCAGCATTTTCTACCTCTACCGAGAAATGAAGCCTAGTTTCTCGTGATTTTCACCCACCTGAATGACCACACAATGACATACCGTTGGGTGCACATCATACAAGGACTTTTGACATGACTATGAGCAAAACAACTATTATGCCAACATATGCAGTAACTATAAAAAAAAGCAAAATACGCACACCATTGTTATCAACAAACAAACAAAAAAATACAGCCTAACTTTAACACAAGCATTAGTAGCTATTCCACCTCTCAAACTCATGACATACAGATCACACGGAAACAACTTTTCCATTTCACTATACTAATTGTTAACATATATAAATGATTATACTAAATAGAGATGTATTGTACTATGCATCCACTAGTCTAAAATTTTGGATCCACATCTATTACCCAGAAAAAAGTATCACTTACCATTTTAGTGCCATATTCGATGGCTTGCTCAGTATGGAAGGTACCGTTCTTCCCCGTAATGCCTTGACAAATGACACGTGTGTTCTTATCAACGAACACAGCCGGCGGAGGTGGTGCCGATCCAAACAATCTGTTCTGAGCAGCGAGTGTTGGATTGCTAGAACTCAGCTTTTTTGACAGAGTTGCCATCAGTTTGGTCGCTTGGCGAGCCATTTGATCGATGATTTTTCTATATCTCTACTAAATCCTCTCTATTTCTCGGTGATTTACAGAGGATTTTCCGGTGGCGTTGTGTGTATTGTGTAAAAAGCTTGAGAGCGGCAAAAGTAAGAGGAAAAGTCTTCTGAATCGGAAAAGTATGAAAGGGCGAGCGAGGAATGTTCGTCGGATTCGGGGCGGAAGTGATGGGTCACGTTTCAAATCGGGTTATGCATTCGGATCAACCCAAAATTGGGGAGCCTATAAATCACTGAAAATTGAATTATTGAATCGAGATTTATTTCATTTCAAAGTAGCATAAAGCATAAACGTGTCATTTAACTTCGCCTTAGTTGAATCGAACAAATAGACAATTTGTTTCTTTCGTGGAGATGAGTCCTACGTGAGTTATGACACGTATGATGCATGTGTTTTTTTGTTCAATTTTATATAAATTTAAGTGTTTACTTATGTACACTAAAAAATTAAGAGTATAGATATCAGTTGAAGTCAAACTAAAGAACATATTAATGTATTATGTCTTTAATAAATGTGTTAGGAGTATTTAATTTGGTCTCAATATAAGATGAAATTAATGTATATCAATTTTTTATGGGGAATATTTTGTTCTTACCAAATTTGGAGAGTAATTTCTCAAAATTTGTTGCCTTAATTATGGTTATAATATTTGTTAATGTATAATCTTAACCTTTTAAATAGGACATATGTGTCTCATCTAGATGTGTACTTGATGGAATGGAGGGGAGTCAAATCTGAAATTGCGAAATTCTGTTGGATTTTGGAATCTCTAGCAATCGGGAGGGCGGAGATGGTTGCAGGCCCATCAAAGAAGGTGGTGTACCATCAGAATGAGGCAATCAAGTGGTGTTTATGTCTAGTTATTTAATAATTTAATAAAAACTAAAACTAAAACTTAGCGTCTTCGAAAGTTTTGGAGATATGTGAAATACTAAGATCAATGTTATAAGATTTTAACTTGCCAATTAAAACTAAGATACAACAACATCCTTAGATTTGTTAATTTTTGCTTGTAAAAGTTGTGTGTACCATTATGTTGTAAGATTTACCGATGTCTTATAATATATACAATGTCCATAAACTATGTATGTCTTAAATATAGATTAAAACTCTCCACATTCCTATCTCATTTCGAGGTAGAATTCACCTAAAATTTCGATTGTTATATACACTTCACCTTCAAAAGCTTGTCAGTCTAGAAATCTGTCAATCCTGCTTGACCTTCTACAAGGGTGAATTGTTGGGTTTCTTTCCATAACTCACGGGATAATTTTAGAGTCAAATAATTTTCGTTTTATCTTTTTCACTCATCTCTAACTAATATATAACTTGAGAATTCTACCGATATATATTGGAGAGAAGTATCAAAATACCTCTAAACTTGACGCAAATTATTAGTTTCACCCCCGAACTACTGACAGCTTTGAAAAGACCCATTTACTTGACTAATTGAAGCTAAATACACACATGATCTTGCAACATTAGTGAAATACACCCCTAAATTCTCGTCAAGTTTAGGGGTGTTTTCAACACTTCTCTCGATTTTTATTAAGAACTCCATGCTCCTACAAGAGTTTGAGACTACTTGCTAAGTCATGTTGCATATCGGGAGTGTATCAGGGGTGTATCTAAGTTTAGTTAGTCAAGTAGAGGGGTGTTTTTAAGGCAGTCAAAAGTTTGGGGGATGAAACGAATAATTTGCGCCAAGTTTAAAGGTGATATTTCGTATATATTGCCACTTATATGTTTAAAAAAAAAAAAAAAAAAAACTCTACTAGATATGATAGAATTAATTCATCTTGAATTTATTATATAAGTTCCCATTGTTTTAATCTGTATACTTGCTATCTTCATAGGAGGAAATATCTGATTGTGGATCTTCTTATTGTTTCAACATAAAAGCAAGAGATGATCAATTTATAAATTTCTAATTTGTGTGAACATTAATGAAGCAAATAGAAAACAAAAATGCAGCTACATACCAACAAATAAGAAACTAACAGACTACTTTTGATGCCAAAAAAACTGATCTTCTAATCCATATGATAAAAACTGAACCTACAAATATAAGCTAAATGTTGATCACAAAAAAAATACTACTTAATAAACCAAATGCATTTTAGAATAGTCTCTTCCAAATAGGGTGCTGCATCCACACTCTTTCGACCATGGAATCAATCGGAATTCCCTTCGTTTCAGGCAAGAAGAAGTAGACGAATAATCCCATAACAACGATCCATCCAGAGAAAAAGAAGAAAATGTAGGCTTTCATAGTGCAAAGCATAGTCAAGAAAAGTTGTGCAATGATAGAAGTGAAGAGCATGTTTGTGCTAACCGCGAATGCAAAACCAGTTGTCCTTGTTTCCAATGGAAATGTCTCACTAGGAATTAACCAACCAAGAGGTCCCCATGACCACGCAAACGACATTACATACGTACACACGAGCAGCACCACTATTGCTGCTAGTGTCCTGTTCAACGTTCCTGTCTCCGACAAACTTGTTACCAAAATTGCTCCGATTGCCAACTGAGAAATTAACATCTGACAGCAAGCTTGGAGGAGCAATTTTCTCCTTCCAACCTTGTCAACAAGGTAGATCGAAACGAATGTGCTTCCAACATTAACAATTCCAGTAATGACAGAGGACAGAAGCGAGGCATTGGCCTTGAATCCCATAGTCTGAAACAGAACAGGCGCGTAAAACATAATAGCGTTGATTCCAGTAAATTGCTGAAAGATTTGCAACAACACACCAATCACAAGAGGCGGAATGCTAGCAGGCTTCAGTAAGTTCTTCAACGAATGCTTAGCTTGCTTGGCTTGTTCACACGCTGCCACGATTTCTTTGTACTCAGCCTCAACATCACTGACACCCCTAATCTTCATGAGCGTGGACTTACCCTGTTCCTCATTACCACGCTCAATTAGACTCGAAGGGGTGTCAGTGATCACAAAACTACCAATAAACAGAATCACTGCGGGAATAGCTGCAAATCCAAGTGACATTCTCCAACCATATGGATGTATCATTGAAGTTCCATAGTTAACAAGATTTGCTATGAATATTCCTATTGTGACAAACAATTGAAACATGATATTCACAGCTCCTCTGTGTTGGATTGGTGCAACTTCAGTTAAAAACAGAGGAACAGTCTCGTTTCCGAATCCAACGCCAATACCAAACAAAATTCTACCAGAAATAAGCATCAACTTGTTCTCCGCGACAGCACTCAAGACAGCTCCAACAATGAAAAAGATTGACGCGATCAAAATGGTAGTCCTTCTTCCTAATTTAGTAGCGGCTTTTGAAGCAAAAAAACTGGCGAAAAGAGCGGATATGTACAAGGATGAAGTGAAGAGTTGGAGAAGCCAATTATCATATTTGCAATAGTTATTTTCTTTAGCATGTAACTTTGTTTGATAAACATGTGGGAAAAATTTAATCAAGAAATCATCCATAGCAGAAACTCCTCCAGAAATACCAATATCATAACCAAACATCAATCCACCAAAAGCAGCAAAAATCCAACAAGAAACCACGTATATTGTGATCTTAGAATTATTCATCTCAACGTTTGACATTTTCACTATTATGAAAGAAAGATATTTTATTTATAAGCTTACGAACTCTCTACTATTTGTTAATAGAAAATAGCGAGCAAACCACCTTTATTTATAATGGTACAATACCTAATTTAGGAAGGATTAGAAATTCTAATCCTATATTATTTGGACTAAAGTTTTATTCGTCCATTCTTTTTCCTAATGCGTTGATTATTTAGACTAATTTTTTCAATTGGAATCCGACAAGGATAAGGAAATATGGCTGCTATATGATTATTTAGGTAATTTTTATTAGGAAAGGTGTGATATTATTTCAATTTCCATTTTCTTGTAATTTTATTTGAATCTATTGAAATTTTATTTTTTGCTTATATTTTTGTGTCTTTTGGTAACTAGACGTGTAAAAGCCTAAATAGTCATAATCTTTAAATTAAGACCCATGATTTTCAAGTGTTAATGACATTCATAGATATAATTTCAAAACGAAAAATAGTTACTATTGCTATATAGTCATGACGTGCAAAGCCTCGTTTCGAAATATGGTTTTCATTCCCGCTTTAGGGTTCAAAAGTTTACATTCGTTACTTGAGTTAATGGTTAAAAACATACTTAAAATATCTAATTTCTAAGTTTCATATCTGAATTATCACCAACAATTCACTAGGGGTGGACACCGGTATGTCCAAAGTTTCACTTAGATAATGATAAGTTTTGATCCCATCTTTTCTGGAAAATCCAAAACTTTTAAAGTTCGATCCAATATAATAATCAAACTTTGATATGATAAATTACAGTTCGATTGGTAAAAAAGGTTCATGTCGATATTTAATTTAATTCTAAGCAAGAAAATAACCATAAATACGAATCAAACCTACTATATAAATACTTATTAATAAATAGTTTTTAAAAAATAAATAAATATATGTGTATATTCCTTCTTGACTCATGAAAAGTGGAATATGTCAACTAATGGATGCGGCTGCTCCTTTTCAATTCTCGTTCTCTCCATTTTCTCCAAGTTCATAGTTTGGATTGTTGATATATGACATAGGTTAATTTAAATGATTAAAATTTATTTGATCAAAGTAAATTACTAATCATGGTTCAATTAATAATTAAATATAAATATATATTGGTGCTAAAAATTATTGTAATCTCACAATTTTAACAATATATTATCTTGTCCATAAATGATAATTTTCTTCCTACTTAATTTTTCCAAAAAGATCTATCTTCAAATTTATTTTTGAATTAATTTTTTATTGCATTTTAAATACATTAATCTAAAGAAATTAATTTTAGTATCGAACAGGAAATAAACAAAAGGAAACCAATTTGATTAATTCCGGTACCGCAATAGAAAACCAAATGGTGGTGTACCATCTGAATGAGTCAATCAATTGGTGGGAACTATTTTTATTTGAGATCAAGTGAAAGATACGTGGATCGATTTAACTTGTTAGCTCGTTGTTAAGTAAGTAGTATGTGGTTAAATAAACTAGATATGCAATGATCGAGGAATTTAAACGTAAAACCTTGAAGGAAGCTCTTTTTTATGCCTCTATGCTAACTTTTTCTCAAATTTTACTTTGATGTTAGGTGTTCCTTAATTTGTTTTATGGGGCCATGTGTATATGATACTTTCCCTAACTACACTATTCTTCGGGTGCACACGGCATAATGAAATGTGATTCTATTGTGTTTTGTTTTTTTGTTAAACTTTAAATCTAGTTGAAGTTCATCTCTAACTTTTCTTATTGCATCTGAAAGTTCCGGTGTTATCTTTTCGAACTGTAACATAAAATTGTGAAGAGTTCTAGATACGATAAGTGATTTCTTACGCCTAAGTAGTTCCAATAGTATTGTATCATCTACAACTTCATCATCAACATATTTTTTATCGTATCCACAATTTCTTCTAAGCTCTGGACCTTTGAATATGTATCATTTTCACCTGGATAATTCAAAAGGTTATTGGTGCCCATTTTATTGCGGTAACCGAGATCATTAATAATCATGACCTCAAGTTCATGATTGACTCTTTCACAAGTGCGTTCATTCAAATTCTCTGGGATTTCATCCTCCGAACAAATTTTGTAGTGTCGACAACAATTGTTGTTGTCTCTCTCTGAACACTTGTCGTCCAAGTTGGAATTGCAAAATTGATAGCATCCATGACATTAATCTTTCGTGGATCAGTTTCATGTCCCACTTCATAGCCTTCTAATATCCTATGGTAAAATCGGTTGCGATAATACATCTTGAAAACTCTTATTATCCCAACATCACAAGGTTGAATCTCAAAACACTCTATAAATTAATAATTATTAATTTATTGATTAAATAATACATCTACAAAATAATAATATTTCATGGTCCATACTATATTAATTTAGTGAGGTTTTACTATATATGCAACCTCTTTTGCAGTTATATATATTAATTAATGTCGATCTTTGATGCAAATTTTCAAGAGTCGATCTATCACTATATGTGTACATCATATCGTCTAATTATATATGAAATATGTCCCAAATTGGTTAAGGCGTTTCATCGTGGTGCCTATTATTCGACTAAACGACTTAACTAGAAACTACATAACTATAATTGTCATTCAAAAATTGACAAACTACGATCCTACATTACTATATCTGATTTCAAGATAATTAACATGGGTTGTGGTGCAGTGGTGGGACTGCTTCACCCTTAACAAAGGTCTCGGATTTGAGCTCTGAGTATGGAAAAGATCATGTTGGGAGCGTCACCCCCGAATGGGCCCAATGCGTGATCCGAATTTAGTCGGGGCTCCAATGTGGGCTCCGGACACTATATGGGAAACCAAAAAAAAAAGGGAAAATTATACGGTTAAGCAAACTTATACTACTTAATTACTCATCATAGTTATAGTTTGCTATAATTACCACTCGCGACTAACATTATACATTAATTACATGGGCTGACTTCGAGTTTGTATAATTAGCCACGTTTGCTTGTAAAAGTGTGTATACCATTCTGATGTAGGATTCACCTATGTCTTATAGGTTAAACAATATATTTATCTCTATATGGCCAGTCAAGAAATACTAAAACAAGAATATAGAAGTAACTTATAATGACAACCAATAATTAATTCATAAAACCTTTAATAATCAACAATCCATTCGTAGCTACAGCCCCAGAACTAGGGGGTTTAGCTACTCATGCTATTAGAAAACAAGAAAATACAATAGTTCATGCACTTTCCAGAAAATAGAAGAGTTAAATGATTAAAACCTATTAGAAACTTGAAGGCTTGCTCTTGCACACTAAATCAAAAATCGAACCCTTACTAATGAACCCTAGGGGTCTATTTATAATAATTAGAAAAACTAAGACCCAATCCTAAACCAACAAGGAGTCCTATTTAGTTGTATTTTTGCTGGAAAAGTCGGCATCATAGTGGGGCGCCGCACCTAGCATCGCGCCTGAAGTTTGCCTGTGAAGATTACTCCTCAGCGCGCCGTGCCTGAGAGACGTCTCTGAATATTTGGCCCAGGCGCGTCACGCTTGTCTCTGAATATTGGCCCTTGGCACCTCGCGCCTGGCCCTGGGGTATTCATCCTTGGCCGAACATCTCGCACCTAGAAACGACTATAAAGAGTTTAAAATATGAAAATATTGATTTTTGGAAAGAATAAGGAAATCTGGAAAAAATTTCTAAGTTAAGAAAATGAGTTTTTGCCCATTTTCAAACGGCCATAACTCCTAGCTCAAGAGGAGTTAGGAGCAGATATTGATATGGTTGGAAATTCCTTGGAGATATATTTCCAAAGCCGCCGAGATTGCACGATTTCGACATCGTATGAGTGAGATATGCCTTTTGGAAGTTGGGTTGTTGGATTGAGGAAAGTCCCAATCCGGAATTAAGGAAGGGCAAAGTAGTCTTTTCTCTAATAAATTTCCTAATTCATTTTAGGGATTTATTTGGGGTAAAAACTTATTTTGGTCAGATTAGAATAATTAAATTCACGCTTAGGTCTTGGAGAAAAGAGAAAGGAAGAAAGAACGGGAGAAGAAGGCAAGAATTCGCCAAGATCATCCAAGCTTGCGAGTGAAATTCGTCGGGGGTGATCCCTATTAAGATATGTGAGATCTTTTCTGTCACGCCCTGAGCCTACACCCTGGACGTGGCCGGCAATTGCTGGCCCCCAAGCGAACCCTTGGCCTGGCTTTCTTAACTCAGCGGAAACTTAACTCAGCAGAATGACTCAATGTAATAACTGAACTCAATATAAAGCAATAAGACACATGCAATATATATAAATCTTGTAAAACTATTTAAAACATGACGTAAAAATCATATTTATAATATCTTAAAAATACCATGCTTCCTCTCAAAGTCTACTTGTGCAATGCATGAATGAAGTCCCATACCCCCATCCATATTAAGCAGAACCCCTCGAGGTGCAATTTTTGCTGTGGGAGTTTCTCTAACCGATAACCACCATTATGAGCCCTAGTGATGATACAATGTTTTACCTCACGTTGCCCGAGGACCATCATATACCTTGTCGTGATATAGGACCTTACTTTAACTTTTGCTTAGTGGATCCACTAGCTTAACTTACGTGATCATCTAAAAAGTATGACCCGTTAACTCCCATGTTTGGCTACATGGTTCTTATGGAGAGTTGAGTTAATATGAACTCGTGTCCCCAATTCGGTGCTCAAGACTACTCCCAAAATACTTTAGCTCATAAGTGTTTTAAACACACTTCTTTATTCAGTTTGAGATACTTATTCCAAACTACCCTCTTAAAGGAGGTAATTGCTCTTGAAAACTCTTTCAAAAAGAACATATCAAAACCATATTTTCAATATGATCATTGATGACTCGGGATATTCATACTGCTTAAACA